>JBBMEG010000022.1:328122-384665 GCA_037832605.1 Cyclanthera cordifolia | reverse complement strand
AAGTCTCTAGTGTTAATGCTTTTGTTTGGAATCTCCTTCCGTTTTCAAGGGAGGATGGGACGCGGTTTTGGAGGGGGTTCTCCCCCCTTGGTGACCTCTTATGTTGAAGAGGATTGTAATCTGTACGTTTGTGGTTTGTTATGATTATTTCCTTGGTTTCAAAAAAAAAAAAAAAAAAAATCAAAATAATGTTTTTGGGATTTGGGAAGAAAGAAACCAAATAAAAACTCTATCAAAAGATAAAAGAAAAAATATATTAATCATAATAAATATACATGGTGGCGTCTATATAAACGGCGTTAGATTGAGGTTGGTCTCACAAAGCTCCCGAAGCGGAAAAAAAGGAGAGGCAATCCCCGTGTTTCTCGATCAATATAAGAGCCACTGCTATCCTCTCAAAACGACAGACGTTACGTTCACAGTTGATGCAAATCGACGGCCCTTTTCCAATCTCTATCCTCAACTCTCTTCACTTATCACGCCGCTTCAAATGCGTCACTTTAGGTACCTCGCCGACGCCGATATCAACTCCTCCGCCATCTCCGAAACGGTGGAGCCGGAGAGGTACGACTCCGACTTCGTCATAATCCTCGCCGCTCTTCTCTGCGCCTTGATATGCGTTCTCGGTCTCGTTGCTGTTGCTCGATGCGCTTGGCTGCGTCACCTCGCCGGCGATGGCAGCGGCTCCGCTTCTCCTCCGCCTCCTTCCTCCAACAAAGGCCTGAAAAAGAAAATCCTGAGGTCTCTCCCGAAGTACACCTGCACCGCCGAGTTCGCCGCTCAGTTCTCCGATTGCGCGATCTGCCTCGCGGAGTTCGCTGTCGGTGACGAAATCCGCGTTCTACCTCAGTGCGGTCATGGATTCCACGTCTTCTGCGTCGATACGTGGTTCCGATCTCACTCCTCTTGTCCTTTCTGCCGTCAGATTCTGGTCGTAAGTCAGTGCCAGAAGTGCTCGAGTTCGAACGGTGAGATCGATTCCAGAGAAGATAAGACGAATAGGTTTTTACCGTAGCCCTAGAACTAGGTTTTTCTCTCTTGTTCCTTTCTTCGTGTTGTAAATAACTCATCTGAATTAAAATTCGTGTAATTACTGGAAATTGTTGATGAATTCAAGCTGTAAGCCAAGGCGATTATACTCGATTTGAAATGGGGCAAGTCCTGTTGTGAATATTGACTTCAAATCTGTCGTCGATTTTCAGCGTCCGCGCAATGTAATGGATATGCCATAGAAATCAAAAAGGGGAACAGTTATTCAGTATATCATGTGGACATTGTTTAATGTGATTTGTTTATTTGCATTTTGGATCGCAATTTTCAGTGGCTTCCTCTGCATTTCTTCCCAATCCCAACTTTTTCTCTTTCCTCTGCCAACATGATTATTCTAACTAAAGTGGTGAAAATGGAATAATTCTGCAATTGCTTTCTCTGTTTATAAAATTCCAAATCACTGATTTCATAATTTTAACTTCCTATCACCATGGCTGCTACTCTCTGTCCTTTTCACTTTTAGTTCTCTTCTCACCATGATAATCACTATCGAATTTAAGGTTTAAAATAGTGACGATTAGTATAATCTGGGTGTATTTTTAGGTCTTAACTCACAATTGAATATGATTAGGTAGACTTTCTAGTCTGCTTTTTGCAATTCATAAGGTTAAAATACTAATTTGGGTTTGTTTCATTTTTGGTATAATACTTATTCTATTTTTGTTATAATTTTTTTTTTATTACAAATTACCAGACAACAAAACCTACATATTATTGTTCTCACATAAATTAGGAGTCAAATACATATGTGTTAATATACTTTTAAATATTCGCCATAAGCTTTTATACTGAACTTTTCTTTTATAATAAGTACACTAACTTTTATTCTGTCATTCCTATAACAAAAATGTTATGTATTCCAATTACATATTTAAAAATAATTCATAAATGTAAAAGTACATGCATAATATATAACTACTACAATATAGACAACAAACTTCAAATAAACATATTTTTTTGTTACAAATATTGAGTCTAAATTTATATATATATATATATATATATATATATATGTGTGTGTGTGTATGTATATGTATATGTGTGTATATGTATGTATATGTATATGTATATGTGTATATGTGTATGTGTATGTATATGTATGTATGTTTTTTTCTGTAACCGGGTCTAAAATTATTTTTTGTCTTAATATTGTTTTATTTGAATTCATCACTCAAAACAGCACAATATTTGTTCTCTCTGTTCATTGATTTTTAATTAATTTGGAGATGCCATAACGATAAATATATTTTTAAGTACAAAATTTATATAATATAAATATATAAAAGAAATAAAATCCTAATGAAAGATAAATGTAAGATATTAATATTTACCAAAAAGAATATAATATGGGGCAATACTCATCTTCCTTCGTTTTGAATGAAAAAGTCTTACGTCAAACATTGACTAAATAAGAGCGACGTCATTTTGACTTAAACAACATGACTTACTTGATCTGCCTTAATTTTGAAAGGAAGAGTCATAGCTCATCTAGAGGTTCTTAAGCTCAAAGCTTGAAGTGGTTGATGATGCGTAGTTTTCTACCTTGGCTTGGAGGTAACTATGTTTTTATTTTGTATACATGTTTATATGTTGTATGGATGTTTAGTAAACTAGTGTGAGTTGTTAGTTTGTGTTCACTCTTTTAGAGTGATGTTTGAGTTGTTAGTGGTGCTTTGATGTCTCTTAGCAGAGATATGTATGACTTGTTAGAGATATTTCCCTATTGTAAGATTGTAGGGCATGTTGTTAGTAATGCTTTACCTATTTAAGAGTGTAGTGTGAGTCGCTACCGATGTTTCTCTCTTTTTAGAGTGTTTAGTGAATTTTTAGTGGTATGACACTCCTTTGAAAGTGCAATATAAGATGATAGTGGTGTTTCATTCAATTTGAGGGAGCAGTGTGAGATGCTAGCGATGGTTCACTCATTTAAGAGTGCAGTATGAGGTGCTAGCAGTGTTTCACTATTTGAGAGTGAGTCTTACATTTTTTTAATGCAATATGAGATGCTAGTGGTGTTTCACTTCTTTGAAAGTGTATGATGAGTTGCGACTTGTTTTAGGAGAAATGGTGAGTTATTATTCATTTTTTACTCTGTTAAGAATGCATGGTGAGTTGCTAGAGTTAAGTTTCACTCCTTTAAGAGTACATGGTAAGTTATAGACGTGTTTCATTCATTTAAGAGTGTAAGGTGAGTTTCTAGTTATGTTTCACTCATTAATAGTGTAGAGTGTTATGAGTTGAAGATAATATAGTGCACCAGAGTTATACACAATTGTTTGTGGTGTGAGTTGATGTTTTTTTTAGTTGGGTATTATGAGTCAAAGCATGTTTGAGTATGGATTGGTGAATTTTCCTATTAAGGGTGGAGTGCATTTTATTTGCTGAAAGGTGGAGTGAATAAAAATGAAGTTTGTAAAGTTCTAACCCGTTTAGTGTAAGACTTTAGAAGCATTTTATTTGGATTCATGCTATTAACTCAATAATGCACCTCTATGTAAGTTGTAACATAACCTATTCAAATGTGAGATAGTGTGTGAAGACATTATCTTGTAGTTGTGATGATGATAATCAATATGTAGTATGTTTAATCGTGAAATTAGTGAGAGGAGAATTACTTCTAGTTGTGATAATGCTATCTGGTGTGAGTTAACGTGTTTATGGTGAGGCTTGCTTGACTATATCGATAGTACATAGTAAAGATTATAAGCTTTACCCAACGTGAGCACGAGTAGTTGTGTGAGCTGAAGGACAGTTAGTGCTTGTGAACTCTATTCATCAAAGTTAAGGTGTATTAATCTATTTTGAATGGAACGTTTATGTCGTATGTGAGCTTCATTTTTCATTGTGGTGGATGAAAGAGTGAAGACTCGAGCTCGATTTACGAGTTTGAGATTTGCTATATACGCCTAGAAGGCGTCCTAGTGTGACTCGTATAACGATCAGTGAGAGATGCGTCATTCAAAATAGTGAAAGGATGTGTTGGAATGTACATTCAATAGTGCATACTTCTAGGTACACAGGTTCTGATAACCTCGATTGCAAGGTGAATATCATAGCCAAGACAATCGCATAGTGTGAGTGGTGTAATACGTCCAGATGCCCCCAGGTCGTAAAGGCCTATGTAATTTGTGAGGTCACCCCTTACCAAATTGAACTCATGCACTCAATGATAGTTACAATTTATGATTGCTAGTGAGTTTCTAGTTGGTACACGAGAAATGTACCTTTTTAGTGTATGTGTAGAAGTGTTTAGCACTCTAATTAAGGAGCTTATTGAATAGACATTTGTACTTCATAGCGGTGTATGTATTAAGCATGTTAGTTAGTGTGGTGTGCAATAAATGGTTGATAGATGTAAGATGTCATATATCATGGACAAGGTTGATTGATGTTCAATATTCAGAAGCTTCGATGTTTCCCTTTCTTAAGTTGAATTCGTGAGTTATTAGTGTGACCTTCTAGTTTTCGTTGTTGGATGGTAGTTTCACACACAGAAAAACTTTGTATGTACATACTCATTACTTTATTTGATGTTTAACTCTGATAGATTTTATTTTATGTGGGTGTGGTGGCAAGGTGATACGAATCCATTCACCAACTTATTGAATTCACATGAAAGAGCAATTACAAGATGCAAGGAAAAGAATTTTTCTAAAGGCTTATAAAATTCATAGCAGAATTTTGGAATATATTGCAGATTTTAGGACTTTTTGAGTTCAAAACTTGTCAAACATGCTAATAATTGCTAAAGACCTTTTAGATGAGTTTGTTAGGTGTAAATAAAGCATATATATTCTTTTGTCTAGCATTTAAGCTTCTAAATTGATGTGCAATTGACTTTTGGCTTCCGATGTCTTATTTTCTACAAAAGGCATTCAATAGATTTTTTAGTCATTTTGTATTCCAAGCTATGCACAAAATTTTGACCTTAAAAACGGCTTGTAATACCTCATTTTGGATAGAATTGAATATCAAATACTTGTGTTTTCTTGACCTTCTTTTGGTGGTGTCTTTTTTTTTTTTCAAATCTTGCTTTAGGTTTGAAGGTTAAATCAATTGATTAGATTAGTCTTGATCAAACTAATTCTAGAGTGAGTTGTCTTAGGATCTAAGAGTGACCATCCTAGGTTCTAAGTGTGATCTAAGAATCTTCACCATTTTAACTTAACTCTTTGTTGAAATCAAGTGTTGAGTTTTCCATGTTTGTGAGTTTTTGTAAGGATTCTAGAAGGACCTCTAACTTTGTAAAATCGAGCAATGTTGAAGCTTATTCACAAGGCTTGGTTGTGATCGATGGTCAATGCAATATGGTAGTTGGACTAGAGTCGCATACCTGAGTTTCAAGTTGTTTATCTTTTAATTATTGTTTATAGTGTATTATCTCAAAGATTTTGAGGGTTACAAGCATTCTTTTACTATATAGCTGGTCAATCCTAGTATCGACCATTATATTTGGGTGGGATCTTATACTTCAATAAGACTGATTTTTAACTATATATCCCTTAAGTTTATTCAAAGTATCCCACAAATGAGTAGAAAAAAGTTACTCGATCATTTTTAATGAATTTATGGGAAGTTCATGAATCTAGTGGACGTGATGAGTGTGTTGTCCTGACCTTAAGTTATGCCTACATTTATGGTTTATTTTTTCAGGTGTACACCACTACAATGTTTTTTTTTAATTTTAAGTAGAATGTGTTGGGAAAAAAACCTTCCTTAATTACTGCAGGAATAAATAGAAAATAACCGAGAAATTAAAAAGAAAACACAAGAATTTACGTGAAAAAACTCCAAAATCGGAGAAAAAACCACAGACAGAAAAAACTTTCACTATGTGAAAAATTGCTACAATCACTAGAATTCTCTCCACGACCCCAATTAAATAAACACTCTCTTCAAAGCTTATACCACTCACACTCTTTATCCCACTCTCTCACAAGAGAATACAAGAGAATTTCACTAGAGTTAATACACCAAGCTTAAAGTGTTTCTAACTGAGATGCTCTGAATCTAAGATTTTATGCTTCTTTTATAGTGTTTGAGTACACCATTTCTTTTTAGGTTTTCAATTTCTTCGATCTTTCTGAATTCTTTTATCTTTTCGATGTGAAAATATTTTCTTCTAATATTCTACCAAAAAACTCAATAAAATAAACTATCATCAAATGTCAAAATGGTAGTAGGGGTAGTAGGTGGGCTCGCGTTAATGTAAGGGATTTGTTATCCAAAATTTTGGTTTAATTATTGGATTGGCCTTCTACATTTGTTATGGTTATCTTAATATAATATTTCCTACCCATTCAAAAAAAAAAAAAGAAAATTATTATAAATTAGAAAAATCTAGCCTTCATATTTTAATTAATAATTTTTAAAAATATTTATATTTTATTAAATACAAAATATTCAACTATCTACCAATTTTAAGTTTCATTAATTGAATTTTATCGATTTTAGTTGATGAAGACCTATTAATTTCACGATTGAAACTTATTAATTTTATGGCGTTCAATTGAATTTGATTGAATCAAATTTGGTATATTTGATTTTTTTTTACTATTCAAGAAAGAAAGAAAAATAAATTAAAAAAAAAAAAACTAAAATTTATTCCCACCCAAACCAGAAATGAAAGCATTGAGACATGTGTCCTCTCTCTCTCTCTCTCTCTCCTCTTCCCACAATGAGTTCTGAATTCAACTTTGTAATATCCGATTCACGTGCGTCTTTCTGCTTTCCCATTATCACACTTTTTTTTGTCACTTTTGAACCAACACAATTATAACAATTCCACCACATTTTCCTAACCATTTAACACAATTTAAGAATTCCCTGTGCAATTTCAATTTATCTCCCAATTTATTTGTTTCAAAAGTACAAAATAATTAATAATTTCATAAAGTTAAACTGTGGCTTTACAAAAAATAGCTACACTTAAAATTACAAATATTTAATGACAATTTATTTAAAGAATATATATTATATTTTAAAATGAAATCATACTACCCATGTGCCTTAAGGAAAAAATCATTTTTTAAAAGATTTTATTCTTGAATTACCCTTATAATTATAAACATGACATGTCAATTCTATTTAAATTCATTTTTTTTATTTTTTATGATAGTGTAATAGGTTTTTAATGAGAACAAGGTGGTATTCTTTTTAAATACATTTTTAATAAAATTAATTAAGAGGGTTAGAATGCAAAGAGTGTTGTAACTTTCCATTTCTACTTTATTATTATTATTTTATTTTATTATTTTGTTTTAATATATATTATATTATATATATATATATATAACTTTCCATTTCTACTTTATTATTATTATTGAACTTTCTTCGACAATTTTCTTACAAACACCTTTTCTTTTTCCTTTATCCTTATTTTTTTATTATTTATTTTATCTAATATGTTTACCTTTATTTCTTTTGATTTAATTTGTTGCAATCATGTTCATTTGTAATTTAAACGTATTTTGATATGAATAATTACTAGATAATTATTTAATTAAGGAATTACTAATTTATTGAACAAATTACTTGTGTAAATAATTATTAGATAATTATTTATTAAGAGAAGATTAATTAATATAATTGACATGTGAATTGCGTTAATAATTATTGGATAATTATTATAGAGATTATTAATATATTTGATATATCAAATTGAATACTTATTTATTTATAATATATTCAATTTATTATGGAATTAATATTTTTTGAATAAATATCCATTAAAAATAAATAAAACAATATATGAAATATATTGGCATTTTAAAAAATCGCCTCCCTTTGAAAAGGGAAGGAAATTACGTTCCTCCAAGGGGGTGGGAAGTGAATTTTGAATTATACTTAATTTGGAAAGGGGAGAGGAAATATTTTATTTAAATTATTAATTGGATTAATTAATGATAAAAAAATTTGGATTAATTAATTGGATTAATTAATGATAAAGTTTTTGTAATCACACGCTTCAATTGCATACTCCTATCCTCTATTTCCAACATTCCTAGACTTGCTAATGCACTTGAATCACCAAGTGCAATGGTTCCTCCAAAAGTATGGATCTTCATATAACGAGCATTTCTAACGGTTATAGCATAGTCTTGTGAGTCTTGGGCATTCACTCACAATTGAATCTTAATATTCATGTCTCTAATGAATATGTAAGTCATCTTCTTGATAGTGTCGATCAACTTCGATTTAGATTGAGACACCCATAAACTTCTATTTGTAAGATGTGACAGTGAGGCCTTTTTGCTTCAGCGAGATAAATGCCATTATCATCTATTAAATAGTCATTAGAGTCAAGTGCGACTTCAAAAACTTACCTTTGAAGTCTAAATTTAATCTCTCAAGTAATTTCCACAATCAATAGACCTTATCTCTAAGCACATGAGTAGCACACTGAACCTTTGGTTCGTCGAGGCAATTCATGTTTTGGAAGCCATCCTTCATAAAGGATAACCATAACTTGTCTAAGATTGACTTATCTCTATCTCCGAAAAAGATGGATGATTCAATCTATTGAAAATTTTAATAACTTTTCCTTTAGGAGTGGCTCATTGTTTACTAAGTCTAGAAGAAATAAAACAAGAGTTTGAAATCTAAATACAAAATAATATTGCAAAATAAGCAACATTGTGCAAATGATCATGAATCTCCCCAGTCAATCATCTTAGTATAGACTCGTACCTATTGGAAAAATATAACAAGTGGGTGAGTATATATAAATAAATATATATGCCCAATAAGAAGTCCTACAATGGGTGAAAACATGCAAACACTAACAAAATTCGAACTACCTTGCAAAATTATAGTGCCACAATATGAGGGTAGTGCCCACTAACTTGACCATTATTAAGTCAACAGTGATCATGTTGTGACAATAGAGGCATACATGGATGCTAGAAGTCACCTATCCATTTTTTACTAGGACCAAACGTTAGGGAAACATTTAGGATCCCTAAACCTTGAATCAGGACAATAAAGGCAGGGCATACTCAAATGCTAAAAACTCACCTCTCCTCTGTAAGAGAGATCCTCGAGTGAGGGAAACACGTAGGATCCCTTAACTATAAGTCAAAGCATCGCTACTAATCATTTAGGCACCATTGGTAACATTTGGCATACAAGAATCACTTATTTACATATAGCATTATGAAATGTATGCGAGTTAGCAGACCTGCATTTATCTACGTCATCATTTGCCTCAGTGGCCTATTTCACCCATGAACTTCAACAACTTGTCATCATCTCTCTCTTTTCGGGGTAATACCAACCCCTAGTATTGGTTCCACAAATGGGTACGACTAAAGGTAGGCTTTGGTTTGCCAAAAATTCACATACTCCAAGCAACCATACTACATACACAACATGGTCAATGATAGGTCACATGAGATATGTTATAACCTAAAAATATCCCAAAAAACTCGAAAGAGGTCGGGACCCGCACGAAGAACAAAGAAGCCAACACCGGCCCCCAGGGTCGGCCAAGCCCATTGCTGACCCCTCGGGGGTCGGCCAACTCCAATGCCGACCCCCTAGAGGTCGGCCAACTCCATTGCCGACCCCCTGGGGGTCGGCCACGGGGGTCGCCCTCGCCACTTCCGACCCCTCGAGGGTTGGCCAAATGGAGGCCACAACCCCCTGGGGGTCGGCTGAGTCCATACCGTCCCTCCAGGGATCGGCTAAGCAAGTCCGACTCCCCTGGAGGTCGGCCAAGGAAGGCCAGGACCCCCCTGGTCGGCCCTTGCAGCCTCATCCTCTTCGGGTCCGGCAACGAGTAGGTCAATCTGAGTGGATTGGCCGTGGGGTCAGGACTCCCCCCTGAGTCGACCAAGCCCAAGTAACGTTTGGAGGCGTCGTGCCCCGTGGCATTTACCCGTTACAACGAGTAGGCCAACCCGAGTGGGTTGGCCGTGGAGGTTATGACTCTCCTGTGGACGAGTCAACCGAGTCCAAGTAGTGTTTGGAGACGTTACACCTCGTGGCGTCACCCGTTTCAACGAGTAGGTCAGCCCGAGTGGGTTGGTCGTGGAGGTCAGGACTCTCCCCCAGGAGTCGATCGAGTCCAAGTAACGCAGGAGGACGCTGCACCCCGTGGCGTCCCCGGTTACAATGAGTAGCCAAACCCGAGTGGGTTGGTCGTGGAGGTGAGGACTCGTAAGGGTTGACTGAGTCCAAAGTCGGCCTCTGAGGAGGGCGGTCGAGTAGGCTGACCCAGGTGGGTTGGTCGTGGAGGTTAGGACTTTCCTGTGGATAAGTCAACCAAGTCCAAAGTAGCACTAAGGGACGCGACACACCCGTGGCATCCTAGTGTTGCAACGAGAAGGCTGCACCCCTAAGGGGCCGACCGTGAAGGTGATGACCTGCCAAGGTTGACCGAGTCCAAGTAACTCCGGAGTCAAAGCAGTTACACCTCCGAAGGGTAACGGTCAGGAGTTACGCTGATATTCATACCCAGCTTAATGACGGACGTTTCTAACGGCCGGCCATTATGTCGCCATAAGTGAGCTGCAGCAGTTACGACACTGGTTGCTATAAGAGTCAAGTCATTTCTCCTTTTCAATGGGCGATTCCTAAGCTAAGTATTCTTAAGCTATTCCTAAGTTCCAATTTTACTCTCCCTAAATCCATTTCTGATTTAGGCATCGGAGGCCCTGTGGCTCACACCACACCGGTGTGCCCTAAAATTCGTCTTTTTTGCAGGTCCTTTCGTCCTCAACTAAACAAATTTACTATGGATATCCATTGACCATTTTTCGGCATCAACAATATGCTTCATCTTTTCTTTGAGTAAGCATATAATTCTAACTAAAAACAGTTTCCAGATACTTGTTTTGGTTTATAAAACACAAATAAGATGTAGACATCATAGTCATGAAAATTTATGTGCTGCAGCAGTTGTAGATTTAAACTTCAAAAATAAAAAACAAAAAACGAAATGGTAATCAAATGGAGCCTAAGGGTATTAGAAAGTGTTGGACATCTATTTCAACACGTCCAACTGTGGGCATCAATCTCAAAACTAATTGACTTTGAGAAGAGCCACCCACATTTATCTTAAGAATGCTTGGAGGACTCCACACCTTACCGATGGACATTATAAAATCCTCAACAACAGTGGCAATGAGACAGAGAGAAAAAAAAAAGTTGGGGAGATAGAATAATGGAGGAACATTTTTTTTTTTCACTTCATAAAAAAATTAGAGGCTAATTTTGAATTTTGTGGATAAGTTTACAATGGCTAATTTAAGAATTAAAATGAAACAAATCTTATAGTAGAGTGACTAAAATTTAATATTTAAAAGTTTAAGAACCAATTTAGATCAATTCTCATAGTCTAAGAACCAAAATGATATTATAACCATTCACTCATACCTGAATTTGTGCGTGATTTCTTTTATGCTGAAAGATTTTTTTTTTTTTTTTTTTTAGTTTGATTTTTTTTTTTTTTTTTTTTTTTTTTGTTCTTGTTAGGAAAGAAGCCTGTTGAGTGTTGGTAAAGCTCAGGGCCGTGGATGGGCATTGTTATGGGCTAAAAATTATTTTTACTATACTTTAGTTAAAGTCCAATGAGAATATGGATGTTTTAAATTAGGGGTTGCTGAATTTTAGTATAGGAGTTTTTTATCTATGTTGGCGAGAATCTTTCCTTTGAACTTTATGTATGGTTTCTCTCTATGTTTGAGCAGCATATTATGATGAATAATAATAGAGGTTTTCTCCCATTTATATTGTGTATTAGGTTAGTTAAGATGATATGAGAGCTATCGTTCTACGATTGAAATTTTTTTTCCTTCTTCTATCGTCTATGTTTCCTCTATTTGTCTATTTTCTTCTTTGATGGATACATGTTTGGTTTTGTCAGATATGAGTTTGTCCACTATGCTATCGACTATGGTGAATCTAGGTAGCACAGTTTCAACCGTATGTCTAAGCAACAAAAATTTCCTTCTCTAGAAATTTCAAGTTGAAATGGCTCTTGAAGGATATGGATTGTACTTAGCTCATATCAATTTAGATTTATAACTGATAAGGAAATCATAATTCTCAGCCCAAAGATCCAAACTTATAATGAAGCAAGAACCCTACGATCTAAGAGATTAGCACCTCCTTATGGATTTGGAACAACCAAGAGGAAAATGCTAGAATTTTGATACCTCTTTGATCAAAGATCTAGAAGCAAGATATGCAAGATCTTGTTCTAGATTGAGTCACTCCACAATCAAACTTGATCAAGGTTAGATTGAATGGCTCATATGCATTCTATCACAAGACTTGCAAAGGAAATGATCTCTTGTAGAGAACTATTTTTCATTCATCAAAAATTTGTCTCCTTACAACTAATTTATGGCTTTTTATAGCCTAAACAAATTGTAACCTTAAACATTAAAAATAAGTTTAAAATAGAAAAATTGCATAAAATAATTTAATATTCCAAAATTAATGTTTATTTTGCTAACTTCAAATGTTCCAACTCTTCTAGAGTAGTTGAGGATTGTGGAATTCCATGATCTTTATCAACAACCTCCAACTAAGAATCTTTCTACTAGTTCATCGTCTATTCTGATACTAGATCCTACATACACAAGTTGGAGGAGACAAGATCAGTTAATCTTCTCTTGGCTCCTTGGATCTATGATGGATGCAATTTTGGAGCGATGCTTCATTGCACATCTGCTAAGGAAATTTGGACTTGTCTTCTTCAAATTTTCAATTCAAGGAACCTAGCACAAGTTATGAAGCTCAAAATCTCATTGTAGAATATGAAGAAAAGTAATCAGTATTTGTATGAATATTTCTCCAAGATGAAGATATTAATATATGCTCTATCTTCGGTTGGAAAATCGTTTAGAGGAAGATCATATTATGTATCTTCTCTGCGACCTTGGCTCTAAATTTAATTACCATGGTAAATTACCGCCAAAATAAATTATGAATCTGTGCAATATATGGCATGGCTTTGCTTCTTTTATTATTATTATTATTATTATTTGATCATGCTTCGAGACTTATATAATATGCAATGCTCACTACAGTGTAAGAAAATTCCGACAATTCTGATATACAAGTTTTCACTATCCTAACCTAATAGTATCTCTAGTAACTCTTTAGTTATCAAAATGGAGTAGGGGAGCCTAATCTGCAGTCATCTACTCAGCATCGTCTATAAGACATGATGCTTATACTTGATTGTCAATGTGTCACCCTAAAGATGGTTGCAATTCATCCCTCTTAGATAACAACCTCTTAAATTTGACTACATCTATCCGTAAAAGAATGTTAGCCACGTCAGGCTTAGACATTTCTTAATGTGAACAAGAACAATGACAACCTAAACCTCATGTTCGTAGTATAGGCTATCCCATGCAAATAGGAAAACAAACATGCAATAAATCCTAATAGGAAAACATAAGCTATCTCAAACAAGTCTACATACTCAGGCCTTAACTCATGATAACACATGGTAATGACAAAAAAACAGTGAATATGATCACAACCATACATGTCTTATATACATGTATTTCAACATGGATTAATAGGGATAAACACATCTATTCAACCTAGCATCTAAACTCTTTTTAGAAAGATAAGATATAGTTCATATGAGTGCAAATATACATGATTTAGTTCAATTGTCAAACAACATGGAAAATCATCCATTTACAAACAAACCTACATGCAAAAAAGTAAAAAGATGTTATCAATCAAGCTTTAAAATCCATAAAATAGACATCCATAAGTTTCTAAAGCCTACACAAGCTAGCAAAAAATCCTACAATCAAGAATTTACCAAACTCGAGAAGGGTCCCTTATATTTGTCCTAACTAGAACTCACAATTACTAAGATTGAATCCTTGCATTCTTAATCACTTTCTTAATCATCTCTAAATGAATTGTCCTTTAAATTTTTTGTTCTTAATGATCTATATGAAAATCTAAATGAGACAATATAAAATTTATTTTTCCAAATTTTCTCAACTCTTCCTATAAGGTTGGCTATTTTTCTCATTAATATCATTCACCAAATTATGTAATACACATATTATCTCTCAAAGATTTGAGGTATCTAATAATTAAGAAAATATGTTTCTAGCCTCATTTAGAAATATTAGTATGGTGTGATGGAGCAATTCGAATATTTATCGCACATTAAAAATTTACACAGAGAAAATATTTGGCTTTTGCTATAAGCTAGTTGCATTGGAGAGTATTTATAATAGACAATTTAGCTAAAACATAAAAGCTTTTTTTTTTTTTTTGAACACACATGAAGCAGCACTTGTGCAAAATTACACGACTCTTATATTTATTTGAACTTTTGCTCTCTTAAATGGTTATATTTAACCATACATAAATTGCAAGACTTTCGACAATTATCTCAAACTATATATTATCATTATCAATTGTAAGATGAAAACTCTGTTAGACATTTTACAAAATATATCTAAAAATGTGATTAAAATTAATCACCTATAGCATAAGTGAAAATTAATAAATAAGCGTATCTCTAGTCATTGTTTTGGTAATCGGGATGAAAAACCAATAATCACCTCAAATTGCAACATGAACAACATCAACAAACACCAATAACACTAAGTTCTTGGTTCTTCTATGACATCACTCTTCTAACTCAAATGGTGTGTGTTATCTTAATGAAAAGTAGGCATAGGGGACCAAAATAATAAAGTAAAAAATTCTAGAAGAACTCACAGTAATTTTCTCTGTATCACTCGATCAAAAAATTATCGAAATCTCTACTATTAAGAGAATACTATAAAATTGATGATGAGGTTGTGGAAGTTACAAAATACATGTGGTTGTGGATCGTTACCTATAATCATGGAACAATTACTTAATAAAATAATAAATGAATTATAATATATTTCAACATTCTCCCACTTGGTTCATGAATACCTCACCAATATACCATAATCAAAAACAAAACACATGGATTATGGCGACAAGTCCTCTAAGTGCGAGTATTATCTTTCATATATAACAACGCATCGTGTTTCTCAAAACAACTCATATACTTTAATGAATAAACTCTATGTTTATTCGAGGTTTATACTAAAGTAATATTTTCTCAATAATAAATATGTATGTCCACAACTGAATGAGAAAACATAAACTGAATAAGAGTTTCAATAAAATATTGAATGTAAGTTAATATTTACATAGAGAAACCAAGTTCTTTTTTTTTATTACTTGATCCCTTGAATTTCTTTAGTTGCATGTCTTTAATCAATGGATCAACAATCATCAACTCAATGCTAATGTGTTAAATGACCACTTTCTTATCTTTAACACATTCTCTAATGACTAAGTACTTAATGATGATATGATTAATTCGACTACCACTTTGGTGGTTCTTAGTCTTAAAAATAGCACTTGAGTAGTCATAATATATTCTCAATGACCTACAAACAGAGTCAACAACTTTAAGCTCATAAATGAAACTCTTCAGCCATACACCATATATTAGGTAGCTTCAAAACATGATACGAACTCGACTCCATAGTGGAAGTAGCAGTCAAGGTCTGCTTCAGGCTTTTTCAAGATACAACTCCACTGACAAGTATGATAACATAACCAAATGTTGATTTACGTTAATCAACATAGTCAGCAAAGTCTGAATCAGAATAGTCAATCTCTTCCAAATTATAGATTTATTTATACATCAGCATATAATCTTTTGTTTCTTAAAGGAATTTGATAATAACTTTATTTATAGCTTTTAGTGGTCATCTGAGTTACTCTGAAATCTTCCTAACATTCCAACAACCAATGCCGAAGCAAATAGAATGCTCTTCATTTGTTCTCATTCGAGCTCATTTTCAGTATACTACATAAGGCTAAAATTAAAACCTTTCACAATGGTTGTTACACTTGGTGAACAATTTTCCATCCGAAATCTCTCTAAAACTTTGATGATATAGGTCTTTTAAGACAATAAAAAATTGGCAATGGCATAATATGTCTCACCCATATCATTCATATCAAAGTTCTTTGAGAGAAATTGTTGCACCTGATGTAGGAAACTCTTATCATTGGTTACTAGCAAAATGACATCTACATATAAAACAAGAAAACTTATCTTACTCTTACTAATCTTCTGATATATACATTGATCCATAACGTTCTCTTCAAAACCAAATGAAGTGAGACACCATGAAATTTTAAATACCACTAAGGAGACACTTATTTTAATTCATAAATGAATTTATTAAGCTTACAAACCAATCCCCAAATTTCTTACTCTAGTGTACATCTTAATGTTGTATTCAACATTCTCATGTGAAACATGATCGTGTTGTCAACTTATTGTCCCGCCGATTTAAAAATTGGTCGAATCATATCGTCTACTAGACTAGGATAAATAGCTTGTGGTACTTCTAGGACTAATTCTTCAATATGCATTTGAACTAAAAGCGAATTGTTAACATTAAGTCCTTCACTTGAAGTGACAAACTGAGCATCAAAATGGTCTTTCTCAAAATCAATATCTTAAGATTGATCGCTCCCATAATCAAGTCATGCTCAAAAAAATTTGCATTTCTTGATTCCACTTTTACTTCTTTCAAACTTGGTACTTATCATCTATGAGCTCGGGAACATCACATAATATTAAGAGAAACTCACATATTGAATTGCTACAATTACTTAATTATGCTCACACCACTAAATTTGAAGCTAGTATCAAGTATATTCTACCAATGTAAAAACATGGAAATAAATCTATCGACATAAAATTTGCATGTGAACTAAAGTTTTGATTCAATTAGACTTATCTCAACATAATGGTAAACTATCAAATTATGTTCTATTTTCTAATCTCTATGGGTAAAGTATAAAATATAACTTGATATTTTATCCAAATTAAATTTTAAGTCAATATGAAGTATGCTCTACCATTGTAGAATCATGAACTAAAAAATGAAACTAGTGACATAGAACTTGCCTGTGGGCTAAAATTCTAATTTAATTAGACTCATATAAACATAATAATAAAACTATCAAATTATGTTTCTTTTTCTAATCCCTGTGGGTAAATTAGAAAATATAATTTAATATTCTATCCTAATTAAAATTCATGTGAGATAAGATTTACCATATTACACTAGATTAATCACAATTAATGTTTATTATCTAATGTGATCCTAATCAACTGTATTATAAGATTAATTAATTAAAGATATTGTGGCTACTCTTTAATTTAATTAAATTATATGGATCACTTTAAACATGATAAACCTTAGGCTTAATTATTTCTTAAGCAATATTAATTTATTTCTAAACAAATAATATTATCTAACTTGATATTGCATGAATAATTATGAAAATAAGCAGGCAAACAAAATATAGATAATATAAAAAAAAAAAATTGAGTCATTAACCATTTAATTTTATTATACATAATTAATTAAAATTAATACCTAAATATTTAATATACATAATGTATTAAATGGAATACAACAACTGTACATAGAATAACAAAGAACCGTTTTAATCAATAAATTGATTAAATAACATAATGATGTACATACTTGAGGTTGTTGTTTCAATTCTCAATTGTAACATTATTAATTTTTAAATTCCATGAATTTAAGCCAGCTACAGGTTAATTCAAATTTTATTTATGGTAAAATATATAAAATATACATATACTTATATACGAGCACAATACTATATAGAGAAGCACTACAACAAAAGAAGGAATAGGTGACGGCTCAAACTTTTTAATTTTAAAAATATGGATATAAGGTGTCGAGCAACATTTGGTGTTGGGCATAAGATGTCGGTCATGTTTTATGTCGGTCACTTTTGGTGTCGTCAATTGGTGTCGGGCAAACCGACACCAAAAGTGATCGACACCATTACTTTTGTGAAAAAAAAAACTGTCAATAATAACTTTTGGTGTCAGGCTGGCTGACACTAAGAGAGCCTGACACCAAAAGTTCTGAATTTCTTGTTTTTTTACACGATATCCCCTTACCCGATACCCCTTTCTTCTCACATTACCACGATACCCCCTCTTCTCACAAACCCTCATTTTCTTCATCTCAAACCTAATTTCCCTAAACCCTTTTCACAAACCCTCATTTTCTACATCTCGAACCTCATGCTCACAAATCTCAAATCTCGTTTTTTAACCCTTTTCACAAACCCTCATCTCAAATCTCAAATCTCCAAACTCCTCCGATTTTCATCTTTTTCATCTCTAAAACTCCAAAATTTTACCATTTCTCTTTTTTTTTATCCAAAAACTCTTCTCATTTCTCATCTTCTTCGCCCTTTCTTTTCTTTTTTTTCAAATCTCAAAAACTTACAAATATCTTCATTTCTTTTATCCTATCTTCTCAAAATCTTCTTCCTCTTTTTACAATTGGTTGAACAGTTCGGGACTCTTTTCTTCCACCTCCTACAATTTCAAGGTAAGAATTATGTGAGGTATATGTTCATTTATTTTATATTCTTAAATATATATATATATATATATATATATATATATGAATTATGTGAGATATTTGTTCTTCAAAATTCATGATTTTTTTTTTACCAAATAAGTGCTAAATTTCTATTATGATTAATTACTAATTTTGTAAATGGTAGCCTAATATGCATGATGTAGCTTTGATCATTTCTCTTTTATATCTTTGATCTGAAATATAAAATGTATATGTACGAAATATCTTTAAAAATAGGTGCCTTAAAAATTTATGTTTGGATTTTTATCTTGTGTGTAGGTATAACTTTAGTTGGGATATGGATATGGAGTTGAGACTTTTATAGAAAATGTGTTACGACAATTCAAAGGGTCAAATGTTGTTTGTTGTCCATGTTTGAAATGAGTGAATGTCAAGTACCAAATGTAAATGGAGTAACAGACTATTTATTTGTAAAAAGTATTGATCAAAGTTATGACACATGGATTTGGCATGGAGAATCTGTATCGAGGAAAAGAAGCAATATTAAAAGTGTTCCAATCGATCAAGTTATAGATAAGGATTTGGATGACCAAATGCGAATGTTTGAGGCTGCACACGATTATTTTAATGACAAATCGTCAATATTTAAGCAATCATTAGAGGATGCTAAGAAACCATTATACTCAAATTGTAATAATTTTACTATGATATCTGAATTGATTAAGCTTTATAATTTGAAAGCATAATTTGGATGGAGCAATAAGAGTTTCACAGAGTTATTAGAACTATTGAGCATTCTATTGCCTTGTCTTAATGAAATTCAGATATCTACCTATTATGCCAAGAAGATTTTAAGTACATTGTGAATGAATTATGAAAAGATTCATGCCTGCATCAATAACGGTTGTTTGTATCGAAAAGAACTCACTTATGCCGAATTATGTCATACATATGGAACATCAAGATGGAAAGTTTGGTAGAATGTGCAAGAATATGGTAAAATATTCTAGTAAAAGTCATGTGCTATTTCTCTCCCATTCCAAGATTTGAACGAATGTTTCGAAGAAAAGAAACTTCAAAATTATTGATGTGGCATGCTACTGACCGTCAGGTTGATGGGTATATAAGATATCCAGCCGACACACTCTCATGAAAATAAATAGACGAAAGATGGATCGAATTTAGTTTAAAATCGAGGAATCTTCGTCTAGCCTTATCAACAGATGGTGTAAATCCACATAGAGATCAAAAGTACTAGATATAGTTGTTGGCTAGTGATACTGGTGTAGTACAATCTACCTCTATGGTTGTGCATGAAGCGTAAAATTCTTGATGTTAAATGCATTAATTTCTAAACCCAATCAACTAGGAAATGACATAGATGTCTATTTTGTACCATTAGTTGATGATCTGAAAATTATATGGAATACATGTATTGAATGTTTTGATGCACATCGTCAACAACATTTCACCTTGAAAGCTATTTTGTTGTGGACCATAATGATTTTCCTATATACGGTAATTTGTGTGGGTGTACTGTAAAAGGATATCATGCATGTTCGATATGTGGAGAGAAAACATCTACTTATTTATCTAAGGGAAAAAAGATGACATACCTTGAATATTGAAGATATCTACCTATTGGACACTCATATTGACGACAGTCTTGCATGAGCTCGCTCATGAAAGAATGGCTGGAGAACGACGCATAGTTCAATATAACTCTATGGATCAAGAAATCGAAGATAGTGTGAAGAAATTGCGTAGTTATATTGGTTTATGTGTCAGAACACATATACTTCTCACCTACAATACGTGGGGTGATGTCTCTAATCAATTAAAAGAGAATGTATGTGATTGCATAGAGGTAAATACTTACTTAACTAAATATTATCATGTATTACAAACTATAACTAACCCGATCTTATTCTATTTTAAACATATGTCATTTCAGGTGGATCTTATGTCCAAACATAGGATCATGATGCGTATGGCAAGGAAATTCATGAAATTTAGATACAATCTCACTAAAGATTTTATCAAGTCGTTTATAAACAAGAACCATGAAAAGTTAGTACATCTGCCTACTAAATACGCATACATCACACAAGAATAGTGAGATCATTTTGTAAACATTCGATTATCAGATGAATTTAAGGTAACTACTTTTTTTGTATTTTGTATATTATTTTAATGTTTAGCATATTACTAATGTGTTAAACACAGAAAAATAGTGAAGAGAAAAAAGATAGACGAAGTCTTCTTAAATATCCTCACCGTATGCGTAGAAAGGGTTATGCTTAACTTGGTCATAAGCTAGTTAGAATTCTAAGCATTAATATATATTTCATGTTATAATTATTTTATTCCACTTTACTAATTCATTGTTTTGTAGATTTAGGATATAAATATTAAATCTGATTCATCTTCACGTGCACTACTATAGATGGAAGGGCGAAAGAAAAAGGATAAAGTGTATGTCGATGAAGACACAATTGAAGCTTTCAACCGAATTGTAAGCATGTTCAATTGATTGTACAGTTAACACTTCAAATCTCTCATGGATTTTAATTTAATTGATAATATTTTAAATTTAGGGTGTGTTGGAAAATGCACATCAAAGTGCAGATATTTTGACAGAAGTCTTAGGAACATCCGAGCATCGAGGACGTGTTAGGGGTGTGGGTCAATTTTTATCTCCATCGGTTTTCTTCCCAATGACTAATTCAAATGTTAATATGGGAAAAAATCAACAGAACAAAATAGCCAAGTTGGTTGCTCTCCTTGAATGGGAAGTAATAATTATCAATCACACCCGACACCGGAGGAACCAATGAGGCAAGCAAATGAGATCCTTCAAAGGTCTCAAGTCATTAGAGAACCCATTGCTCATCCCGATGTCCAAGAAATAGGAGAAGTAAGTTGCATATTATTAAATTAATTTCATTTTTTATATTATCAAATTAATATCGGTATTACTCTAACTATGTGTTTCTTTGAAGGGTGTGACATGTCAACTTGCAATTGAAAATATAGAAAACATTGTTGATATATAAATCGAGCGGCTCATCTGCTAAGATTCATGGTCTTCCACTAGGAAAGTACAACTCCCTCATCTTAGTGGATTTAATAATTGGAAACAATAAGGATTTGGACCTTTCAATTCCTCTAAACAACGAGCTTCAATACTTTGAACAAGCCGTCAACACTTGTGCCATGGCCGCGTGCATGAATTATTAAGACAACCAATGTATCGAAAGATGTATTTAATTTTACATTTCCTCTTTATAGTATGTACCACGTTATTATTTTACTAATAATATATTAAATTTATTGGCATAGCCTTCAATTCCTCTAAACATAGTATGAGTGATAGTGACATGGTACAAGTAGATCTTACGTAAAACATGTTTGGTTTTCATAACAACACTTCCTTGCAAGAGAAGATATTTTGCAATATTGTGAGATGCAAGAAATTGGCTATACTCTCATTCTTTGTTATATTGCGTAAGTAATACAACTTTTTCAATTATTATATCAACTTGTTACATTTAATAACGTTTCTTAAACCTATCTCAGCTACATTTTGGCTACTTACGATCAACAAATTCTCGATAACTACTTACTAGTAGACGACAGTAGTTTTGCATCGATTTCTGAAATCAAAATCAAGAAGAGAAAATTAAGAATCTTGCTGATCGTTTTGACATGATTACTATGTCCCGTGTGTATTCTTTCCCTTTAATACCACGTATGCATTTATAAATTTTAACTTCGGAACGTGTATTATATATACCTATGAATATTACATTTTAAAATCATTGTTATGTCGTTTAGGCACCATTGGATTTTGGTCGTCTTAATTTCGGAAGATAATATTGTTTATATTCTGAACGCGCTCGGTCAGAAGTCGCCCGATGAGAGTTTAGCTCATATCATAAATACGTAAGTTTATAAAAAGAAGTTTTTTAATGTTTCAATTAGCTTATTATCCTAATATTTTCACTTTTGTTCTATAGTTCTTATCGATTGTGGCAATCAAAAAATGAGTTAAAAAAATGGGTTCGTAGAATTATTATAATAAAATGATAAAAAAATTTATTTACTAGTGCCCTCATCAATTAGGATCTATAGTGTGTTGATATTATGTTCAATTGTTCATACGAAAGATGAGATCCAAAACTCGCACCTCCATAAATAAACTATAAGTTTTTGTTTTACTTCATTCACAATTTTAGTCCATATAGTTTGCAAAACTTTTAGTTTATTAATTTGGCAATATTGTGTTATGCTTTAGTTTAACACCACAAAATCATACACTCAAGAAGATAGGGATGGAATACGAATTGATGGGCAGACTTCATAGGTAGATTTTATTAGTAAACAAAGATATAGTATGTCACACTTATTCTCTACTTTTAACTATTTGTTGTATAATATTTATGATAATGTTTGTATATATGACGTCTTTTCTGACGAGACAGTTAGTTTATATATGTTGTGTATTTTGATTTCTTGTAGGATATTAGTTTCATTTTTGGAATTTACAGGATATAGTATGTCACACTTATTCTCTACTTTTAACTATTTGTTGTATAATATTTATGATATTGTTTGTATATATTACGTATTTTCTGGCGAGACAAAGTTTCTATATAGTGTATTTTGATTTCTTGTAGGATATTAGTTTCATTTTTGGAATTTACAGGATTAACAGATTTTTTTTTTTTTTTTTTTTTTTGTAATCTTAATGTTACGTTGTTATTCTGCCGAAATTTCAGTTAATTAACAAAAGTTAGAAGTTAATTGAATTTAAAGATGAGTTTGTAAAATTTTGGCGGTTTGACATTTTCAAGACATTTTTGTATTATATTTACCTTGAAATAGACAAATCATCACTTAACTTTTTATATAGAAGTTATGTGACTTTTAATATCATGCACAAATGATGACGGGCGGGACGCACATAATCAACAAAAAAAAATTATGTTAGTTAGATTTAATAATAAAGGGCGGTTTTTAAATGATGACGTGTGGGACCCAAATTAACTAATTTTTTATTTAAATTAAAAAACGTACTTTTAATGTTGGGCGCAAAACTGTATAAAACCGACACCATTTAGAATGACCGACACCATATAGTATTGGTGTCGCTCCAAAACCGACACCATTAACAATTGGTGTTAGTTTTAGAGCGACATCAAATGCTTTTGGTGTCGGTCATGACCAACACCATATAGTATTGGTGTCGCTCCAAAATCGACACCAATTGTTAAAGGTGTTGGTTTTGGAGCGACACCAAAGGCTTTTGGTGTCATTCATGACCGAAACGATATAGATTGGTGTCGGTCCAAAACAGACACCTTTTACAATTTGACCGACACCAAAAGCCTTTGGTGTCGCTCATCCTCCGTGACACCAAAGGCTTTTGGTGTCGGTTCTAGCCCGTCACTAAATGTACGGCGACGAGGCTAAGGCGACGGAACTGGCGACGGGGCTTTTCCGTCGCCTTAGCCTAAGGCGACGGAATTGGAGGGCTAAGGCGACGGAAAGCTCCGTCGCAGAAACCCTCCAATCTTGTAGTGTCTTGAATACTAACTTCATAATAAATACCATTTTTGAATTTAGAGAGTCGCTGCTAGACATGATCCCATTGGTCCCGTCGACGCATTCAAGGCATTTTGTTACAAAGACGCAAATGGTAAATGGATTAACGAGGAAGCGAGGGAGAGATATGTAAGTTATGAACATAACTAATAAATTAAAGTAATTTTCAGGGGCACCACTAACATAAAGTAATTTATTTTTTATGTAGGAGAAGATGGATGCATTAAGGGAATCATCGATTGCATCAAGGATCCCACTAACACAGGAAGCAATATGTGAAAATGTGTTAAGAAGGTGAGCGGACAGCATAAGAGGCACAACGTACTTGCCACCTGAGAAACGAAAAAGAACTTCTTCTTCTTGTTCAGCTAGTACTGCATCTCAATAAGATCCTGAAGCTGAAAGGCTATTTTTTAGAACATGCAACTGAAGGAACATGTCAAGGAGTTGAACGAAATGTGACAAACCACCCTAAATGTCTATGGGCATATTGGTTAAAAGGAACAAAAAAAAAGAGAATAATAATTTCTCTCACACATAGAACTTAAACCAAAGTCTTTTCCAAGATAAGAAGTGGTCTAACTAACTTAGAAAAGCAACATTTAATTAAGAGTTAAAGATTAATTATTTATAAAATAGAAAATCTGATGATCTAATTGCAATTACCTAAAGTTTAACCCTAAATTTCCCAAAAGTCCCTCCCCTTCGATTTCACCCTCCTATCCCTCGCGATCTCTCTCTTCCTCCCTCTCTCCCTCGATTTCTTCCTCATTTTCTTCTCTTATGTGAAATCTCTCCCCCTCTTGCGAATTCTTCACGTGATTTTTGTCTTTATCGATCTCGCATCTCAGTCTCCCTCTCGATCGTCTTCTTCGTCAGCGTCTCCCTCTACTTTTGCAAGGTCATTTCTGTTCTCTTGAAGCTCGTTTGTGGAGCTCGTTCGCCAAGCAATCCTCATTGTTAGCTTCGTCTTCTCCTTCGGTGTGTGGGTAAGGGTGAGTCTTTGTGGTATCGTGTTTTGGCTGCTATCATTGGGTTTGCGGTGTTGTTTTCTTCAAGGCAAGGGGTTTATGTTCGTTCAATTTTGGTGAGTTGGTAATTGTTTTTGGGTTAGGCTTGTTAAGGAGTCTTCTGGTTTGGTTGTCGCTTGTTTTAATTTAAGCCGGTGGTGTTTGTTGTTGTTTTTGGAAGCAAGGTGATTTGAAAATTGTCCTAGCTGGTTTGGTTGGGTTTGGTGTGGAGATCATTGGGGGTTTTGGTCTTGCAAGGAAGCTATTCGACAAAATTCTTTAGAAAGCTTGGTGAGTTATGTGTGGGCATCGAAGCGTTGGTCCGCTAGGTTTGATTGAAAGGTTGGTCAAGAGTCTGTGAAGGCTTTGTAAATAGTTGCCCCGTTGGATTCAATGCTAGTAAGCTTCGGGTTAGCCTATCGACTAGTTTGTTTGCGTTGTGTAAGCTATTGTTGGTTCACTTTTGACCTTTTAAGTATGCGTTGATGTTGTTTTAGGTTCTCTTAAATGCTTACTTTTTTGTTGTTTTATTGTAGGTTCGGGGGCTTAGCTAGAACAATCATTATGGCTGCTAGTCGCTTCTTTTGAACTAAGTGTAAGGGACCGTAACGGGTTCATAAGCTAGTTGTATTCTTGCTTGGTTGGTGTGTTTATCTTATTGTTACAACCTTGTTGCTCGTTATTTCTTTATTAAATTTAAAGCATGTGGTCTGTGATCTGGTAGGCTAAAATATTGATTATATGTCGTTCGTTGCTCGTTATTTCTTTATTGAATTTGCAAGCATGTGGTTTATGGTCTGGACTAGAATATGGATTTTATGTTATTCGCTGCTCGTTATTTCCTTATTGAATTTGAAAGCATAGGGTCTGTGATCTAGTAGACTAGAATATTGATCATATGTTGTTGTTGTTCGTAGGTATTTCATCGATAATGTGTGGAAAGCCTTCAAGAAAGTGATGGATGACTTCTTCGTAATTGTCTAGTTCAAAAATTTGTTGTTGCTTGCTCGAGTCACTTTCCTTGATAAAGTGAGCGTGTCGGCCATTTGGTCTAGGCACGTCACCTCTCCGCCATAGGGTGGTTGTAGTATACCATAGTGTTTATTGTTTGCGTGACATGTTAGGGGGCGATCCGTAGGGGTGTAGGGCTGGTGCAGCCAACGTTCCTTGGCAGATAGGGGTTACTGTTGTAAGAGGCTTCACACATTATTAGGGTCGTGATCACTACATTGACCCGAACTGTGGTGGGACTAATCATAGGGTCGATAGTTTGCACTTAGGAACTTGGCATAAGCGAGAGCATGGTCGTCCATACGTGTAACCGAATCAGGCATGCGGTCTAGGTACGTCTCTTCCCCGCCATAGTGTGGTCTAAGTCGTACAGGGTGCGATAGTGAGAATCAGACATTGGTCGGTTATCCCTCATCATAAGAGTTAGAGTGGGAATTTGCTAGGTAGTGAGCAGCCGAATTTTATAAGGCATAAGTCAGCGTTGGGCTAGCAGGTTGGATGGCTCTTGGCACGGCACCATGTCTGGTGCCTGATGAGTTCTGGAGGGACCGAAGATAGCCTGGGCGACTCTAGTGGCTAACCCTTGCCCCTAGGCACTCTGCCGTACCAGGGAGAGTTCAGGTAGTGGCTTTTCAGGTCTCATGGCATTGGCCAGTGAGACCACTCCTCGAGTACTCTCTTACGGCCATCGGGTTAGGTGACTCGAGTTCTCGGGAGTTGGGATACTTCCCTTCGTTTGGTTTTATTTTTATATACTTTTGATTAACACATGTCTTGTTCTATATGTTGTGTGCACTCCGTGCGAGGTTTCTTACTGAGCTTTCACTGACTCGCACCTTTGTTTTATATTGGCTATGGATTCAAAACTATAGTTGCAGGTACGCATCCGGATGGATGACCGACAGTTGAGGATAGACCTGGGGAGGAACAAGTTCGTTGTATCTTATTTATGGTTGTTTTACTTATAGTTGAGTTGTACCTCCTTCTACACGAACTATTATAATATCTTAATTTTAAATCGTTTTAGTTTTGAAACTAAGATCTCAAGATCAATATTTTTGTTTTAAATGCATTTCGAAATGTCTAGGTTATGTTTTACAGGTTTTGCAAGTATGAGTTTCCAATATTTTAGGGGAAATTCAGCCAAAATTTTCTTTACAATTTTCATGCATTAGCAAATTCTATGCTACAACCTAACGGTTATGTACCGAGTTGCTACAGAAAAGCAGGACATTATCATAGCCAACAAAGATGGGATGAACGCTACACTAGAGGCAATGCAGAGGATGCTCGGGGGATGCGGGACCATCTAGGTGAAAGGTACACAATATTCCCTAACTTATCTTAACTTTCTTTTCACATAAGTCCTAAGAATGATGGCTATCATGTAACAAAGTTAGCCATTCGAACATCGTTTCTATGAATTATGTGTTGTGGCTATCTTGCAGCAAAGATAACCACTAATTGAAATGAATTGAACTGTTTTTGACAGGTTTTATTTTCGGTAACATGAAAATACGCAATTATGCTGCCGATTTTCTTTAGAATTGAATTCTTTAAGTTTTTGGGAACTCTAATTCTAATTCTTGTTTATTGCAGAGATACGATGAGTTCGTTAGACTACCACAAGGAAAGACCCTTTCGACGTCTAACAATTCGTCATGTTTCGTATAGGGATAGTTCTTCATCTTTTGGTTATGGGTTCTTTATTTTTATTTGAGTGTTCCTGTTATAGATTCTATTTTACTTGAGTAATTATGTTATAATTCTTTTTTCTTCTATATATATGATGATGGACGTTTACTTTTGTCATGAATGTTTGAATTCTACAATTTCATTTTCATTATTAATGTTTTGGAATTAGTTTTTATAATTTAAATGTTTAAATGACTCAAAGATTTCTAATTAGTGACTTAATTTTCGAGGATTTGCAACTACAAACAACCATTTTAAAACATTTTTCGAAAAAAAATAAAACAAAGAGCAAATGCGACGAATGGTGCGTCGTCGCATTTACCTACTAAATGCGACGAAGACCAACCTCCATCACATTTTTCATCTACAGCGACAAAATATACTCTGTCGATGGTGGTAGGCAAAGGCAACAGAAGTGACTTCGCCGACAGAGAATACTTCTGTCGCCCTGAAGAGCAAATCCGACGAAAGTAAAGTCTTCGTCACATTTTGTTTCGCCGAACAGGAAAATACGAAAAAACTGGCAATGCAAAGAACCTTGTCGTCAAAGCCAAATGCGATGAAATTTGACCCCTTCAACGACAGAATGCTCCGACGCCGAAGGGGTCATTCCTTGTAGTGTCTTTTGCCTTATCTACTTGAAAGTAACCTATGTTTTTCAAACCATTAATATTTAAATAACATAATAACTAAAAAACCTAATAACTAAAAAATTCTCCTAAAATTAGGGGATCTTAGTTTGATAGTTGCAACATCAATGATTTGGAATCCCTTTAATAACTAAAACTTTTATTCAAAGCGGTTTAAGTCGCAAGACAATCACAACAACTCACCGAGTAGCATTATTGTTAATGAAAAGAGTTCTTTAATCCTTACACAAGTAGAAACAAGAGAATAGATGACGATTATATGCTAACACCTTTCAAAAAAGTTGTCAGGCACATAACCGTTCTCAATATCGGTGACATTGAAAACATTTAGTGACTGACAAAAACCGTCACTAAAGACCTTCGGTGTCGCGTTCACGTGCGACACCAAATGTATTTGGTGACAGTTTTTGCCTGGCATGTAACACCAAAGGTCTATGGTGACGGTTTTTGCCTGTTACATATTCTCTTTGGTGATGGGCCCCCGACACTGATTAGCCCCTCACCAAATCTACGTTTTTTTTTTCTTCCCTCCCCGAACCCGAGGCTCATCTTCTTTTTCATTTTCTCACTATTCATTTTTTCTTTTACACTTCATTTTCCAAACTCTTGGCTTCAGCTTCATCATCAGCTCTCTTTACCTAGAAAATTTTCTTTGTTTCTACTTTTTTTTTTTTCTGCCTCAACACACTCATTCTAGTAGGTGAATAAGTTATCCAAGAAATAAATAGTAAAATTGAAAGAATAATTAAACAAAACCAAAGGTTCACATTGCAAGAACTTTGACATCTAAATTTTCAATTCAAAGTGTATGGATACTAACAAAATTTGAACTAAGCTTAAGGTAAAAAAAAAAAAAAAAGTTAAATTTTGAATATTAGAGATTGGATTATTATCAACATTAATTTCATTCATTGCTCTCTTTCACATGCTCGTCTAGTCTAATATCTGAAAGAAATTATTCAGAAATTAAGAGAAAGTTGAAATTTGGTACATAACACTAAAATTACCTTTTCAAGTTCATCTTCTACAACTTTGACAATATCATTTTTCTGCTCAAAAGCATTATCAAAGTTCAACTTTGGAACACTTGCTTTGATTGCTACAAACATGCAACAAGTTTCATAAACTTAAAGAAGTTTAGTTACACTATATGAAAAAAGAAGAAAGTAAAAAAAAAAAAAAACATGAACGCGCATTTAACTAATATAATTAAAAAGAAAGAAAAAAAAGTGCAATATACCATAAAAAATATAAACTTGATTTGAGACCTTATATTACTAAGGATTGGTTGGTTTTTGAGATGTGAGGAGAAAGAAAATAAAGTTTTGAGATGAAAATGAGAAAGAAGATGAGAAATGGTTAGGGTTTGGAGATTTAAGATGAAGAAGATGGGGTTTGAGAAATGAGATATATGATGAGGAAGATGGGGTCTCAGGTTTGGGGGGAAAACGGAAAAAAAAAAAAAAAAACAGGAATTTGGTGAAGGGCTAATTAGTGTCGGGCGCCCATCACCAAAAAGAATAGGAGATGGGAAAAGCTGTCACCAAACACCTTTAGTGTCTCGCGCCAGACAACAACCATCACAAAATACCTTTGGTGACGGTTTTTGCCCTCACCAAAATGCCCCTTATCGTATATCCGTATTTTTTAAAAAAATTCAGATAGACTGTCACCTATTCCTTCTTTTGAAGTAATGGTAGGGAACCACCATTTCAACCTGTCAAAAAGTTTTTCGTCACTAGGTGGTTTGGGGGATCGTATTTGGTGCCAGTTACCCCCTTTGACAGAGTGTTTTTGATGTTATCTAGCCTTCACCTAAAATATTTTGGTATCAAGGGGTAGGTTCTATTGAATGTGAAGGCTGGGAAACAGAGGGTTAAGAGTTTTTTTTTTTTCAAATTAAGGTGTGAGGGAGACGAAATTGTCTTTTTAAATTCTCCATCGACGTTGGAGTTTCATGTATAATGATTTGACACGTTTCTACATTACCAGGAATTACAAGCGTCTTTCCAGATACTCAAGTATAACTTTGCTTCAGTTCAAACACCTGTATTTAATTAAAGCATTAACACGTACGTAGAATGATACACTCATTTCAAATAATTTTCTTAAAACTTTTTTATCAAATTTTAGTTTTTTTTTTTAATTATTTAACATTTAAAATTTTAATTTCCTTTCCATAAACAAAATTTTTAATATTTATCATCATATGTTGGTGATTTTCAAGATGGATAAAATCTAGAAATTTTCGTTAAAAGTGAATAATATCAAATAAATGATAAACTTGAAAAAAGAATATTAAAAAGGTTATAATTGTCATTACAAATAAATTTATTTAAATTTAATTTCTCTTGATTTTGTTTTTAAGACAAATTTTAAAGTAGTAAAAACTTTAGATATTTGGAGTTTACATAAAAAAAAAAAAAAAAATTGTCTAGTTATCTCAAAATTTTACTGATTTTAGATGAATATAATTCAATTCAACTCGTGAAATTAAGTTGAGTTTGTTCATGTATTTTTTTTTTTTTTGGTTATTCAATTAATTTCCTTTTAGAATAAGAAGGTAATCCAACGTGTGATCTCTTACGCAACAATAATATAAAACTATTTGTCGGTTAATCTCACTTTTAACTTCACCAACTTTTATTTCAATTTATCCTCCTACGCCCTTCCACATTTTTTTTTTTTTAATATAAATTAAATTTCAAATCTTAAAGAAGAGCAGTCCTACGCGTACTCATTATTAAAGGAGTCAACCTCTGAATCTATGAGTACATATAATGACTATAATATGTGTCCAGTGCAGGCCTAGGAAATAAATTAAAACTTGCTTTAAATTTGCTGATGTATTTGCTGATCATACCTGGAGAATATAGATATAAGAACCCCCTGTCCTATTTCCCCTTTGAGTTGATTGAATGCAGAGACAGCGTTTGTGATAATGATGAACAACTCAATAAGGTGTTACGTCACACCTCTTAAATTCAAATGTGTATTAGTTTCAAACCTATTCCACACCGTTCAATCATATCATAGAGAGATTAGATGTGTGTATAATTTTTTATATTATCCAAGATCCCTAAATTTAAATCCTACAAAATTCAATAAAGAAAAAGAAATCTTACACTTTCTTAGGCATTGTTTGAAATGATTAAATGTTACTTACAAGTGAATGTTGACTCTAATCAAATATGATTAGTCTTTATAACCGAACGCTTGGACAAGTTTTTGTTCCCTACGAATCTTTTTGAAAAAGATTTTCAAGAATCTTCCTGATTATGATTCCGAACAACATTGATCGTCTATTGTGAAGTCTTTATGGAGTGGGGAGAGAACATTACAAAGTGTGTGTAATTACGTCAAGAAGGAAGTGCACGTGAAGTGATCTAGAGACCAAAGGTTTCTATTTATAGACTTCTCTAAAGATGCTCTCGAAAAAATGGATGGAGAAGTTGGGTTCTCGAATGGAGAAGAATAGCAGCGCTCTAGTCGACTTCGAGAATCAGGCGATGAAGGAAAGGGAGGGAGAGCTAGACACTTCAAGAACCCGACTTCCTAAACAGTCATCGATTGTGATTCTTGGGAAGTATGCTCTTTAAAATAGTTAAAATGAATATTTCATATTAAAATTTAACCAAAGATGCTTTTCATTTCATGATAAAAAAAAACTAATTTAACTTAAAAATAAATTTTTGAATATTATAATTTTGAAATAAATCAATTCAAATGAAATTGAAATATTATAATTAATAAATTGGAATCAACGTTGTTAATATAATTGAGAAATTAGAATTATATTAGATGGAAATAGAAAGTCGAATAACTATTTGAATTTTTGTATTTAATTCTATAATTACTATTTTGAAGCTATTCTTTTCATTACTTTCATAATCGCTTTGTATTTAATTTTGAAATACTTAATCAATTTTTTCGAAGCCTAAAAATATATGGTTTTTAAATTGAAATTTTCTTTGATGAAATTTGTTAACAATTTCCATATTCAGTGAAATAAACACATTTATAAAATAGAGTGACATTAGATATTTAAAAACAAAAGTGTTATAAATATTTTATACATATATTACCATATCATTCGAACAAAAAATATAAACGGTAGTATAACCAAAAAAATGGATATCACATGTCACCATACCATCCGAACCAAACACAAAAAATCAAAATTTTTGCCCTCCCATCCCAGCATCCCATTACATACCATTAGTTCTATCGAATCTGAAGCACGTAGGTGCAATAATTACGAGTCTTACAATCATCAAGCTGAAGTAAAGTTGAAGTTATATCCATCACATGCCACAAAATGCACCAAGACAACTTGTTCTTCCTCTGTAAAGTAAGTAAGATAATCTATTTTCTTAATGGCTACTTCTCTGGTCTTATTTATTATTTATTGCCTCTAGATTTTCCATTTGATGGCCTTGTCCAACTTTTCTTTAGTCATTTCAGTGTGCTTTTTCAGAACATTCAGTAACTCAACATTCTTTCCTATCATCTTCCTTTTACTACCACTAGCTCTGGATTGACTTTCGACTTGACTTGCGGAGCCCATTTCAACATTATTTGGAGGTTCCGGGTTATCAACATTCATATTGGGTCCCTCTGTGGGTATATGATACGATTGTGTCTCAGGCACATAATAATCAGGCAAATTTAGGTCTAGAAAATCCTCAGCACAGCCTGTCGACTAGCCTCCCTTGATGCAGATGTTTTGGCTGCTACAATTGTTGGAATACTATGAGATTTTCCTGTACCTCGATTATCCATAAAAATGTGGGCCAATACTTTCAAATGTGGTAATGGTTTGTTCCAAAGACCTTTAACGTTATGATGAGTCTATAAGACGGAATGACATATTATTAGGCAAGAAGAACATATACAATTTTAGATATCATGTTGAATATGATAATCGTGAAGAAGTAAAATACCATGAACCATTCATCGATTGTGCCCTTGTCCATTTCCACTCACTTCCTTTCTTCGTTCCATCCAAACCCACTTCCTGTGGAGCCTAACATCTCCTTGATGCCCTGATATTGTTTCTTGAACGTTCTAACCTTACACTCAATGTTACTATTATTTATTCTTGGGTCTGGTAATTTCTCCTACATGTGCGTAAGCAATGCATTGAGGTACCCCGATTTGAATGTGCCACCAGGTGTTCTGAGGTGTATCGTCTCTAATCCCAGCAGACCTTCAATTAAATGAGCATCCTCGACTATTGTCCACTACTGTCTTGAAAAAGTTTTATTCGCTCCTGACATTGCACTTTAATGGAAAAATAATATTAATAAAATTCTAAAGCGTTAATAGTATAACTTCTAAACGAAGGATTGTAAACATTTGTATTGTATATTGACGTAGAGTACATGATATTTTCAACACATATGCATTCATTTGTACTTGAACAAAATGTTATATAAAGTATTTAAATGGGGAATCACCAAGTAGAAAACATTTTGCTCGACGAGAATTTCATGAAACTGACTCCACTCATCGGTCACCTCTATGAAATCTATATTATCTGGCTCGCTACATTCTCCTTGTGAAGCAGTCGAAACTTATCTTGATCATCGAATTTGTCAAGCAAACCTTTCCCATCTCTCTTATGATTAGGTTATTAATGTAGCTTGTAGTCATAATAATATAACTTTTTGTTTCTACGTCATAGTTTCATTTCTTTCTTAATATTGCCCAGGTTCCCTTAAGTCTACCAAATTCTCTCTCAATTATATTGCGTGCTGAAGAATGTCTCCTATTATATAATTCTTTCGTTGTCTTCGGAGCATTAGCAACACCCCTCTAGTAAGCTAGGTGATACCTTTCTCCTTTATACGGTGTAAGAAATCCTTTTGCATTTGCATAGCCCGCATCACATAAGTAATAAAACCCTGCCGACTGATAAACATTTATTAAAAAATTAAGATTATCTTCAACTTTGAATGTGTTGTAGTTAGAAATGATATTATTCTATATTACCGTGGGGCACTTTCAAGTCACCCGGTTGTGATAGAGAATCTCGTAGTACTCGAGAATCCGCTGCTGAGCCCTCAAATCCTGCAGATATGAAAATAATTCTCCGATAGGCGAACAAACACCTAGATCATTTGTTGTCAGATGACCTTTCCTTGTTCGGTATCGAGGTTGGTCAACGGTTCACACCTTAACTTCAAATCATCATTACTTTTTAAAAACTACTATCCTACATAAACTACTTTGTAAGAAGTTGAATATAACTTCGATTTTTTAACTAAGTTGTTTACTAAACTTCATATAATGATAAAGTTTTCTTCAAATCATCATTCAAAACTACTATCCTACATAAACTACTTTGTAAGAAGTTGAATATAACTTAGATTTTTTTAACTAAGTTGATTACTAAAGTTCATATAATGATAAACTTATATTCAAATCATCATTACTTTATAAAAACGTACATATACTACTTTGTGATGAATTTAAGTTTCATTTTTGCACTAAATTATTACTAAAGTTCATAAAATGATAAAGTCCATTTTTACAAGTTGAATATACTTAGATTTTAGAGGAAAGTTGAGTATAGTTCATTTTTTTAACTATGTTCATATAATGATAAACTTATCTTTAAATCATCATTACTTTTAAAAAAAACAACATATACTACATTGTAAGAAGATGAATTTAAGTTTGATTTTTGAACTAAGTTAATTACTAAAGTTCATAAAATGATAAAGTTCATTTTTACAAGTTCAATATAGTTAAATTTTAGAGGAAAGTTGATTAAAGTTCATTTTTTAACTATTTTCTTATCTTCAAATCATTATTACTTTTTAAAATCCTACATATATTACTTTATAAGAAATTGTTTTGAAGTTATATTTTTTAACTAAATTGATTACTTAAGTTCATAAAATTATAAAGTTCATTTTTTAAATATATTCATATACTAATAAACTTTTCTTTTAAACGATGTTCATATAATGATAAAGTTGGCTTAATTTTTAACTATGTTCATATAATGAGAACTTTTTGATGTAAAAACAAGGCAGAAGAGAGGCTATGATCCATAAGTCCATACAATTATGTCAAATATGTCAAAGTCAAAGTCCATAGGTTCAAGTATATGATAAAAAATATCCATAAGTCAATACAAATATGTCAAAGTCCAATGACATGAATTCGACAAATTAAAAACAACAACAATAATTTATATCGATTACATAGAACTACGAAAATGTAAATATCTAACATCAATATGATTTCAAGAGCTGTTGTTGACAAGCGATCGAAGTACCTACAATCCTCATACGGATATGAATCTCTTATCTACGACAAAGAAGTGATTAGTGAGGGAATCCGAATATTGGAAATAAAATGTTGAAAAATGAATAAACAAAAGAGAAGAAAGCACTTACCCAAATGCTTGGAAAATCTTGTCATTCAAACTAACCAAACCATACATTTTATAACACAAGTTACATTGAATAAGGCCAACCAACATATTCAATATGTTGGATAAATGTCTTATCATATTGAAGATAAAAAATGAATGTTCAATATTAATAAGGTAGATAAAAATCTAATCAAGGATATTGTCAAGTACGATTTATAGGTTATGGTAGATAGCATGCATTAATGGCCTCAGGTTTTAGGACACTTCATTTGAAATAAAACATGCATAACTACAACTTTCAACTAGTCTCATGATTGTTCAACCAGCCTAAGAATTGTAAAACCAAATAATTCAATCAATAACATATTCATTAAACATGGCGAAAATCATATGTACACCGAGAATAAATATTAAGTTCATCGGCACATATACGAATCTAGCGCAAATGTGTAAGAATCTACTTTCAAAATAAGTATCAGGCAATCGTCATTTGCCATGGACAGGAAATTATCAAAATAAAATGCATCATTGGCTGGTTTTTAAAAAACAAACAATCAACATCATTGGCAAGAGACTTTACAGAATACACAATCAGCTAAAGTATGCTAGTTCTAAGTCAATGAGAAGTAAGAACAAATTAACATCATGAGCCATAAGAGAAGAGAAAAGAGTAACCTTCAGGTTGTAGGCAATGGTATAAACATGAGTTTCATTGAAGGTTAAACCTCAATGAAACTAGGAATTCCCTTCACCAGTACAACCTAAACAGAAAAAGTTCATAACCAATTCATAATTCGAATGGACAAAATAATAAGAATAGGGATTAAGCAAAGGTATCTTCATATCTCAGCTTCGAGAAGCAAGAGGCTATAGACAACGGTATGAGCATATCATTCATTTGAAGTTTAACCTTAAAAAAAAATGAAACACATCAATACCCTTTCACCTGTATAACCTACTGATACAAGAAAAAAAGTTAATCAAATAAACAGTGACGAATCGAAATACAAAGACAAACAGAACCGAGGGTTATGGACATGCAAATCAAAACCAGAGAGAAACTGTAGAGAAATCCAAATAGAACCAAAGACAAGCGAAACCCTAACTCACCATTTTTAAGAAACCGAGAGATATGGACATGCAAATCGAAACCAAAGAGAAATCGAAATCGAAATCGAAATAAAACCAAAGACAAGTGAAACCATAACTCACCATTTTTAAGAAACCAGAGAGATATGGGCATGCAAATCGAAACTAGAGAGAAATAGTAGAGAAATTGAAATAGAACCAAAGACTAGCGAAACCCTACCTCACCATAATCATAGAAAAATCGAGGGACAAATCAAAGAAATCATGAAAACCAACTGAAATTTTGAAGAAACCGTAATAAATCGAGAGAGAAATCAGAAAAAAGCAAAGAAAGCATCGAAACCAAAGAAAAACTGAGAGAGAAAGAGAGAGAAAGCCACCGAAATCGAAGAGACGAATGAGAAGTGAAGGGGTACATGGAGTAGGTGGAGGGTCGCGTGAAGTACGCAAGTGAATTTCGTCGTTCCCCGCGACTAACCCAGCCGTGTTAGCGACGTCTTCATGCGTCGAGTTGAGGTGAGTTGGTAACCAGGCGAGCGAAACGCCAGGTTGGATCCTGACCATTTCACTTCCCGACCCAACCTGGCGGGCCAAACGCACCCTAAAAGTCGTAGAAGTTTATACAATTGTAGATTTGGTATTAATAGCAAATAGTTACTTTTCAAAAACTTTTTTAGTTTGTGGCTAAATTTTTTCAAAATTAATTTGATATCTTTTTCAGAAAAAATCAAGAGAAGTGAAAAATTAATGATTCTCACAATATCCATTTTCATTCTATAAAAAATAAGTTAAAAAAAAAAACCTCTTGCTTCTCCTAAAATATTGGAGATGATATCTATAACTTTTTTTTTAATCTAAATTCCTTATCTTTACGTGGATTTCTTCTTTCGCTAGACTTTTTCATCCTCTCCCCTCAATGTTTTGCTCCTACCTGATTTCTTCCTGTCCTTGTCTTTTCATTGTCCTTTTTTCTAAGAAAAAATTTGACATGATTTAAGGCAAACACTTTCTGTCTTGTCTTCTTCATTGATAAATTGCCCACATTCCATTCTCGACTGATCATCGTCTTGGACAATCCCAATCCATTATCCACCAATCAATCGTTTTCTACAATGGCCAGCAAATATTCTGAACCAGTTTTTAAAAGCAATAAGACACCAATCTCCGATCCATATACAATGCAGTAGGTAATCTCCATCTCAAATTAATCCAAAAATTTTTAACGATCTCATCAATGAAGGTGAAGTCTATAACATAATCGTATTCATTTTTCGTTGAGAGGTGAGGAATGCCAGTATTCTCATTGAGATTATAGATCAATTATTGAGTAAGCAATTTTGTCATGATATGTACATGACTATAGATATATGTACATTTGTTGTTTTTTTTTATTTTGACTTCAAATCCCAAAATAATAATTTATGTTTTGTTGTAAGCCAAAATATCCCTGAATACTCGAAAAAGGTTGGGGCCCACCCATGGGCCGACAAAGCTGACCGACCCTTACTAATGTCGGCCCCCTAGGGGTCGGCCAAGTAAGTCCAACTCTTGGGGGTCGGCTAAAAAAGGCCTTAACCCCCAATGGTCGGTCCTTACAGTCTCACCTCTCTCGAGTTCAGCAAAAGAAGGTGAACACCCCTTAGAGGGAAATTCGTGGAGGTAAGGACTCTCCTAGAGTTGACCGAGTACGAGTAACGACTGGATCCACTAATATCGGCACGAAGTTATGCCGAGTAGACCAGCCCGAGTGGGTAGGTTTTGGAGGTCAGAACTCTCCAGTTGACGAGTCGGCCGAGTCTAAGGAACGATTATGGACTCTGCACCCCGTGGCGTCCTACAGTTACAACGAGTAGGCCAGTTCGAGTGGACTGGTCGTGGAGGTCCGAACTCTCTGAAGAGTCAACTGAGTCCAGGTAACGTATAGAGACGTTGCACCCCGCGGCGTCCTTCCGTTACAACAAGTAGGTCAATCCGAGTGGGTTAGTCGTGGAGGTCACGACTCCCCCTACAGTCGACCAACCCCAAGAAACACATGGATACGCTGCTTCCCGTGGCGTCCCTAGTTACAACGAGTAGGCCAACCCGAGTGGGTTGGTCGTAGAGGTTAGGACTCTCCCCCAAGAGTCGATCAAGTCCAAGTAACGTAGGGAGTCGCTGCACCCCATGACGTCCCCGGTTACAACGAGTAGGTTAACCCGAGTGGCTTGGTCGTAGAGGTGAGGTTCCGTAAGGGTTGACCGAGTCCAAAGCTGACATCTGGCGAGGACGATCGAGTAGACCGACCCATGTGTGTTGGTCGTGGAGGTTAGGACTTTCCTGTGGATAAGTCAACCAAGTCCAAGTACCGTTAAGAGACGTTGCACACTTGTAGCGTCCTAGCGTTACAACGAGAAGGTTGCACCCCTAAGGGGTCGGCCGTGGCGGTGAGAACCTGCCAAGGTTGACCGAGTCCAAGTAACTCTAGAGTCAAGGCGGTTACACCTCCAAAGGGTAACGATCAGGAGTTGCACCGGTATTCATACCCAGCTTAATGACAGACGTTTCTAACGACCGGCCATTAAGCCACCCACAAGTGAGCTACAACGATTACGAAACCGACTGCTATATGAAGTCAATTCATTCTCCATTCCAGGGGGCGAATCTTAAGCTAATCCACGCTAAGTATTCTTGTGCCATTCTTAGTCCTCTAAATTATTCTCCTAAATCTCCTACTAACTTAAGCACCTGAGGCCTTGTGGCTCACACTACACCAGTATGCCCTAAATTCTTCTTTTTTGCAGGTTTTTTCGTCCTCAGTTAAAAAAATCATACTGTGGATATCCATGGACCATTTTTCGTCATCAACAGTTGGCGCCGACTATGGGGACGAGAGAGTGTTCTACCAAAGAAGCCTAGTTCTAACACATTTTCCTGTAAAAAATGTCGAACGTTGAGAATGGCCACCACCATGGTGTCAAAGAAGAGTCGGATGTTAAGCAGGCTCAGAGGAGAATTTCTTACAGAGGATATGACAATGTTCATGTCGAAAACCACCAGGATTCTGAGGGTAAGTTAACTAAGCAAGAACCGGAGCGTACTGATCCAAAGTTAATAGCTTTGGAGGAACAAGTGCAATGAATGGCAGAGAGTTTGAGTCATCTGGTGGAGTTGCTTTGATAACTTACTCCAGCTCAGACAGCTGTTGCTGGAAACCAGCAGGCACCACCGGAGGTGGCACGACGGCAACTAAACAAGAAAAAGGCTGCAGCGGAGAAGTCAGCTACGTTGGTTCGGGACCCTACCAAAAGGAAAGCCATAGCTACGGAGGATCGAGAAAGGCTCATTCTTGACACAGAAGACCAGTCGATCAACTTTGATTGGGCGGTAATGATCGGAAGAAGAAGCACTCGGTTCACTAGAGGATCAGATCTAGAGCTGAGGAGTCTTCCCAGACGCAGTAAGTTAGAAGTGTCCAACCGCGGAGCACCACGCGAGGATCATCCACCCCACATCCCTCGAGAACCCCAAATGCCCGGATGACGGGATTAGACTTGGGAGTGGATCTCAGGGATGTGCTCAACCAACACCGAAGAGAGGCAAGGCATGTCGGAACTGAGGATCAACCTTGGTTAGCTGAGCTTCGTCTCCTCCAAGATCAGTTGAGGAGCATGAAGAAGAAACAGGACCAAGATGGACTAGACCTGCAAAGTTTGGTCAACCAAGTAGACCCTCCCTTCACCGATGAAATCTTGAAGGAGTCCGTCCCGGTAAAGTTCAAGCTCCCTACAATCAAGGGGTATGACGGATCTATAGATCATGTAGAGAGCACATGGATTTCTATCGAGCATGGATGGTACTCCATGAAGTCCGAGATGCAATCAAGTGTCGAGCATTTTTATTTACGCTCACAAGACCGGCTCGGAGATGGTTCAGGCAACTCAAGTGTAAGTCAATTACCTCATTCAGAGCTAGCCAGCACCTTCGTCACCAAATTCCCTGGTGGGCGAGATTAGAAAAAATCGGTCACCTATTTACTGACCGTGAGGCAAAGAAGTCAGAAGACCCTTCGGGAGTACATAACACGTTTTAACAAAAAGGCGCTGGAAGTCGAAGGGTACTCCGACAGCAAGGCTCTCGCTGCACTCGTAGTTGGACTGAAGGATGAAAAATCCATGTCGTCGCTAGGGAAAAAAGCTCATCTCACTTATGTCGAGTTATTAACTAGAGCGCAAAAGTACATGAGTGTAAAGGAGCTGGTCATCTCCCGAGGAGGCACCAAAAGAAAAAGCTCAATTACGGAGCATGAGAAGTTAATCAGCCGCCACGAGGCTAACTACAAGGAGTCGCGAAAGAGAAGGGTAGAAGAGTGCCCAGTGAAAAAATAAAAGACTGAACGAAGAGGGTTACCACCCTGCCGGTTTGAAAAGTACACTCCAACGGCAGTTCCCATAGAGCATATCTTGATAGAGATTCAAGATAAGAAGGAGCTAAAATGGCCAAGTCGGATTAAGGCAGGATCCAACAAAAGAAATAGGGGCAAGCATTGCTTATTTCATTGGGAGGACGGCCACGCTACCTCAGACTGCTACAATCTGAAGGATTCCATAGAGTCCCTCATTCGAAGAGGAGGACTTGACAAGTACATGGAAGAGGGTGAAAAAACGTCCGAGTCCCTTGGCAAGAAAATGAGACGCGAAAAGTAACCACCGTAGCCATAGATCATAACCATCATCGGAGAGCCGCTTAGAGGAGAATCCAACCGGAGTTGGAAGGAAAAGGTGAGATAAGCCAGAGGCTTGCTAAGGGGCGAGGAAGTGCGAATAATGGCAACAGTGGACGAATAACTTAGCTTCACTACCGCTGAAGCTACAACATTACACAAGCCACACAATGACGCCTAAGTGGTGTCCCTGACCATCTCTAACATCCGCGTCAGAAGGATCCTCGTCGCCGGAGGCAGTTCGGTGGATATGCTGTCATTAAAGGCTTATGATGCCATAAAGCTGGGAGGAGAAAGGCTCAAGCCGAATCTGACACCTCTAGTCGAATTTGGTGGGAGCACTTTGATTCCTGAAGGTTTAGTTGAACTCCTTGTAACTTTTGGCAAAGGGGACAACATAGTCCTGTACTTTGTCAATTTCTTGGTGGTGAATGACAACTCCGCCTACAATGCAATACTGGAAGACCCACGATACATGGGCTAAAGGCGGTCACGTCAACTTACCACCAGGTGATAAAGTTCCCTACTCCTATAGTGGGGAAGGTTCGAGGAGAACAGTTATCCTCGAGGGAGTGCTACCACACAGGGCTGTAGGGAGTGGTAAGGGTTACCGAAATAAAAAACTGTTGAAAAGAAGCTACTATCAGGTGAGTCTGTCAAAGGAACAACACCTGTAGAGGTACAAATCCAACAAGTACCTAGGTCCCAAAGCGCCAAAGCCAATGCTTTGGTGAAGTTGGATGACGCCTACGAAACCAAGGTGGTCAAGACCGTGCCAGTAGAGATCCTAGACAAGTCTAGCATCACCACCAAGTTGTTGCGCGGAATTAGCAAGGAAACCCTAATCTCGCCAACAACCTAGATGACCTCTTTTCTTGAATACTTAGGGGAAGGGAAGTTGTTAGATGACAAAAAGGACGCCCAACGACTTAAGTTTAAAGCTTCCAAGTACGTGGTGTAAGGGAATAAGCTGTACATGAGGGGGTACTCTTTACCTCTCCTTAGGTGCTTAGACCCTATCGAGACTACTTATGCAATGAAGGAAGTGCACGAAGGCGTCTGTGGAAACCATGAAAGGGCAAGGTCCCTAGCCAGGAAGTTAGTCAGGCAAGGCTACTTTTGACCGACCATGGCCGAAGGTTTCAAGAAGTATACTTGGGCATGTGACAAGTGTCAGAGGTTTGCTACCATCTAGAGACAGCCACCCAAGGTCCTAACTAGCATGCGCGCAATGGGGGGTAGACCTTATAGGACCCCTACATGTTGGGCAAGGCCAAGTTAAGTTCGCGGTGGTAGCAGTAGATTACTTCATCAAGTAGAACCAAAAGACCGAGCTCCAAAATTTGAAAGGGTCTTAGGTGGAAGAACTCCCACAAGTGTTGTGGACGTACTGCACCGCGCCCATAACATCAACAAGCGAAAGCCCATACTCACTAGCCTTTGGGGCGGAAGCAGTAATTCTAATTGAGATAGGACTTCCATTCTTGCTTGTAGAGTCTTTTGACTTAACTCAAAATGACCTGCAGGTGCAAATGAGTCTGGATCTCCTAGAAGAAAGAAGGGACGTGACCCACATAAGGGTGGTGCGGTACAAAGGACGAGTTGCCAAGTACTACAACTCCCGAGTCAAGGCAAAGCACTTCTAAATTGGGGACTTAGTGCTAAGAAGGGTGATGTCAAACACCTAAGAACTCAACACTGGAGTTCTAAGGCAAAATTGGGAAGAACCATACCAGGTCGCCAATGTGGCCCGCCCGAGCACCTACTACCTTGAAAACATGGACGGGAATAAGATCATTCATCCTTGGAATGCAAAACACTTGAAAAAAAATACTTTTAGTAGATTGTAATTCAAGTCGTTAATGAATAAAAGTAAAGTATTATTTTCTCATTCTTTTAACAAAGCTATCTTAATTTAAATATATTGATTCTACTTTCATTAACTTAAATTAGGGGTAAGCAAGATAGAGAAATAATCAAAGATGGTTATTCATTCAAAGTCCAAAAATTTCTGGGTTACAACGTAGAAGAAAAAATTAAAAAGTTTGCAAAGTAAAATGCTTAAAGAAATGGAAAGAAACGAAAAATTCATCAAGGCCCCCCGGAGCTACGCCTACCGGAAGTTGGTGTGTTGAGTCTGGCTTGGGCACAAGTTATCCTAGCTAGAAGGGCCTAACTTCTTTCAGGCACACCTTGGAAGATACGAGAGTCTTGGCAAACGGCTTGGGCTGGATCACTTAGGAGTCCGAATTCGAAGCTGGTAAGGAAGGGTCAGTGACTTTTTTCCGCAGTGCTGGAACAAAGAGACCAGAAAAGAGAAAGGTGGTTGCCATAGCTAACTCCCTCCTGAATTCGGTCCTGTGCCCAGCCTATGGCAGCCTCACCGGTGTTGTTCTCCAAAATGACAAAGGCAGGAGAGCCCTTCACAAGGTTAGCCAAGTAGGCAGCGTTCTTCAGTTTCCCTTCAGCAGAAGTTAACTCTCGTTGAAGGCGAGCGATAGTGGACAAGTCTTCTTGGCGTGCGCGGCAGCAAGATTTCGGGTCACTACTGCGAAAGTCTGAAAGTCGACTAAAGCAGCTTCGGCAACTCGCTGAGCTTCTCGAGCTTGTGCCAGCTCCCACTTAAGCTTGTCACAGCTAGTGGACAAAGAAGAGCGGGTGTGAGGCAAGTCTTGAGAATTGTGATGGGAAGTCGATGCGAAATGCATGAAGGCCTGCAAATACCAAGGTAACAAGTTAGCATGCAGACTTAAACCAATGTGTAGCTGTAAAAAGTAGGGGTTGTTATACCTCATGCATCAAGCAGGTCCCTTCCTTCAACTTCTGGGAGGCGTCTCTTAGGGGAAAGGGAGTCAAGGAAGATTCCATTTCACTCCATAAGTTGGAGGCTAAGGCCTTCTCCTTCTACGAGTCCAAAGTAGGACGGTACGACCCTAACAAAAGATAAGAGTCGAATCTAAGGGGAAGACTACATAAAGGCGTTTGAGGCCTGCACGAGTTGGTCCGAGCCGGAGAAGGGACGTGGTCAAATTCAAGGCTAAGTCCTGTAAGACTCAGGAAAATTAAGCTCTCCGTCCTCACCAGTTGGAAGAGCACAATCCTCTGAAATATAGTCCACTGTGTCATCGCTGGGAGGCCCAGCGAGGGGGCAATAAGTCTGGCGAATTACTGCATCAAAGGCACGCCTCACCGAAGGCTCGTAGTCGATGGCGGTTGAACATCGGTAAAAGGCATTAGCCTACATTTCCAGTATTCAAAGCGTGCCAAATTAAAAGACCTAGCTGCTTACCTAGAGTGGATCCCTTCTGTGGGACGGGCGAGTCCGAATCAGAGTCAGGTGGCATTGTTGAATCTGGAAGAAGGTTGTAAAGCGCCAACAAGTCTATGGTCAAGTATTGTGCGCTGCTAATGACCTCTTTAGGGTAGGTCATAACAACCTCATAGAACTTCATCATCCGAGAGTGGGGACTCAACCTCAGGTGCACTGGAAACAACAGAAAAAACGTAAGTACGGTGCCAAAAGATAGATAAGCAAATGTGAAAGAAAGTATACAGTATGTTCCAAAAGCGGTGGGAGTTACTAGCGAATCTTCTGCACTTGAAGTAGCCCAAGGTCTTCCAGCAAAGAACCACCGCTCTTTCCACCCTTTCTGAAAATTGAGGCACGCCACCAAAGAAGAAAGTTTGCTTATGAGAGTTAGGTAGCAGCCCATCGTGACGTGGGGAACTGGTAGAAACGGTAAAGTGAAAGAAGGTCTCTGGCACTGAAGGGACCCTCAAATCCAGTGTAGACCCAAAGGCTGTGAATGTCGAAAAAGACGTTTCAAGCATTGAGAGCCAGCTACGTTGGAGCCAACCCGACCATATCTAAGAACTCTTGAAGAGAAGGTATAAGGGGTAGCCAAACTCCTCTGTCAAACATGATGGTGTAAAGGGTCACCTCACCGAAAAGAGGTCGGGTGTATGTCTTCGAAGCCAGCAAAAGCCGAAGGGTGATCTCGACAGAATAAGGTACTGGGTCCTTAGGTAATCTTAGACATTTTCAACTAAAACAGGCGCGAACATTTGAGATCTTGATCCTACTGTCAGGGTTTTTTGCCGAGTCCTATGAAGATAAAAGGTAGCCCGAAGGTGGAAGGACTCCGTCTCGTAATCAGATGAAGGGTCCATGACAGCAAAAGTAAAGGATAATCTGCGAATAACGAAGTTAGGAAAAAGGCAAGTCTCTGAAAAAGAGAGCCTAAGTGACCTGTTAATTTTGAAAAGCAGCAAACCGTACGAGACTTTGATAAAAGTGCCTAAGTCGCCTAAAAGTTTCAAAAAACGGTTAAGCAGGCAAGACTTTTATGAAGAGTGCCTAAGTAGCCTAAAATTCGGAGAAGTACACTAACGGGCAAATGTTTGTAAAAAGAGCCTAAATAATCCAAAAATTCGGACATACATGCATGGAAGGTAAAAAATCGAAAAAGTGCCTAAGTAAGGTGGAACTTTCAAAAATACGCCTAATCACTAGCAAAAAGTCGGAAAAAGGAGGGTACCTACCAAAAAGGCGAGGCAGGGCGGATGCTTTCCAAAAATCCAAAACGCAAAGCGAGTCCCCCCCCACACTTTGAAAAATCGAAAATTCTAGGGTAGTGAGAGGCAATTTTTGGCCAAAGTAGGGTAAAAAAGGTGAAATTTTGGAAAGGAGTATTTATGGAAAAGATAAGTTATGAAAAATCTCTAGTAAATATTTTTCTTAAGATAGAAGGTGATTTTTTCTTTGAATATAAATATTATCTTGGAAAAAAATATTCTTGGAAATAAGAATATGGCCTTGTTAATATTATTGTTCTTAGAATAAACATTTTCCATAACCTTAAAAATTGTTATTTTTTTAATATTATTTAGGAAAATATATTCTTAAAAAGAATATGGCCTTAGTAAATTTCAAGAAAAATACTTTCATAACGTATAAAGACTTTTTAAAATCTCGAAACATTGGAAAAAGTAATCGGCTAAACTACTCTTCAAAATCCGACAATTCCGGAGGCTCGAAAATGAAGAGTGGGGTAATGTTGTAAGCCAAAATATCCCAGAATACTCGAAAATGGTTAGGGCCCACCAGAGGGCCGACCAAGTCAACTTCGACCCCTCGGGGGTCGACAAAATGAAGGCCTTCACCCCCCCCCCTCCCCCCTAGGGGTCAGCCAAGTCCATACTGACCCTTCAAAGATCGGTCGTGCCATTGTCGACCCCTCGGAGGTCAATTGTGCCATTTTCGACCCTCCGGGGGTTGACCAAGTCCATATCGACCCTCTAGGGGTCGGCCAAAGAAGGCCTTGACCCAGGGGTCAGTCCTAGCAGCCTCACCCCTCTAAGGTCTGGCAAAAGAAGCTGAACAACCCTTAGAGGGAAAGTCATAGCGGTTAGGACTTTCTTATAGTCGATCGAGTCTAAGTAACGACTAGATCGGCTGATAACGACTAGGAGTTACGCCGAGTAGGCCAGCCTGAGTGGGTCGGTCGTGGAGGTCAGGACTCTCCGGAAGACGAGTTGGCCGAGTCCTTATTAGGGATGTTAGACCCCGTGGCGTCTTAAAGTTACAATGAGTAGGCCAGTCCGAGGGGACTGGTCGTGGAGGTCAGGACTCTCCGAAGAGTCAATTGAGTCCAAGTAACGTACAGAGATACTCCGTTACAAGGAGTAGGTCAACCCGAGTGGGTTGGTCGTGGAGGTCACGACTCCCCCTAGAGTCGACCAACCCCAAGTAGCACATGGATACGCTGCACCCCGTGGCGTCCCTAGTTACAACGAGTAGGCCAACCCGAGTGGGTTGGTCGTGGAGGTTAGGACTCTCTGTGGACGAGTCGACTGAGTCCAGGTAACGTTCAAGGATGCTACACCTCGTAGCGTCCTAGAGTTACACCGAGTAGGCCAACCCGAATGGGTTGGTCATGGAGGTTAGGACTCTCCCCTAGGAGTCGACCGAGTCCAAGTTACTCTGGGAGACGCTGCACTCCGTGACGTCTCCAGTTACAACGAGTAGGTCAACCCGAGTGGGTTGGTCCTAGAGGTGAGGACACTTAAAGGTTGACCGAGTCAATTATATTGCTTATAAATTTGCTTATAAGTTTGTTTGTTTATTATTATTGCTTACAATCTTTCATCTTTTAAAAAATTTTGATAGTCAAATATATTTGATTCATTTTTTGCTGATTTAATTTAACATTAAAATATAATCGTTTCCTAAATATTTTGTTTCGTTAGTTGATTTTGGCTTATTGCTAATTTTAAAAATTAGATTTTATTTTTAGATTTTACAATGGTTATGAGTGAATCGAAGATCATATATATATATATATATATATATATAAGTAATACTAGCGGTATATGGGTCCATTACAAGTTAAATAAAAATAAATTAATTTCAGAAAATCACTTTTAGACGTTAAATTAATATCTAAATAATTTTAGTCATGGACCAAATAAGTTTTTCAATTCTAGCCAATTTCCTAATTCACCTTTGTTGATTTACGAAGACATTGAAAGAATGTACCAGAAAGAGAATAATATTTAAATATTCTTAATAACACTCGAGACATATGTGTGGTTCATATTGTGTAGTCTACACTATAAATACTTTTTCAACCTCACCATATTTCGCATCAAAAAAAAAAAAATGTAGTACTTTCCTACAAAGTATCTTCAAAGAGTCTTCTTGTAGTATTCGTCCTAAACGCTTGTCTTGTAAATATCGCTTCTGAGTTGCCTTAATAAAAAGTGTTGGTGTTTCCCATAAAAGAGTTGTGTTCAACAATCTTGGTATTAGAACTAAGTTGTGATAGGTTGTCTAATCTCTTTAAATTCTTAGTATGCTATGTGGTTGCAAATGTGACTAATCTTCCATACTAGAAACGATTTCTTGAGATTGTTAGTGAGTGAGTTTCTTTGTGTCGTGAGTACTCTGTGACTTTGTAAGTTTTATGTTGAAAACTAGCTTGTTTGGTATTACCGAGGTACTGCTAACACGATTAGTGATCTCAAAGTCAAATGAGAAATCAAGAAACTCAACAACAACAACTACAACGTGTGGGCAACATGCATGAATGTCCTATTTACAAAGACAAGAACTTTGAGAGATCGTTGGCTAAAGCGAATCTACACCACAAGTGGAGAATGCTACTAGCAACTTGCGCAAATGGAAAATCAAAGCAGGAAAAGCAATGTTTGCCTTTAAGGCCACCATTGAAAAAGAGATGTTGGAGCACATTTAGAAAGACAAGACGCTGAAAAGAGCACGAGACACATCCATGACGCTTTTTTAAAAGAATAACAATACAATGCTATAATTTTTGAAGAGTGAGTTGTTATCAATCTCACAACGCGACATGACAATTGCTCAATACTTCCATAAGGTTAAGTCAATTTTTCGAGAGATTTGTGAACTAGATTCGCAGTTTGTCATTGGAGAAGGTCAGATGAAGAGGATCATCATATACGGATTGCGAATAGAATATAGAAGCTTTGTTAATGTTGTACAAGGATGGCCGTTCAACCATCACTTGTAGAATTTAAAATTTTGCTAGCCAGTCAAGAAGTCATGACTATGCAAATGAGAGACATCATGTTAAAGTGTGAAGAAGAAAAACTCTACACAATTAAAAGCCGTAGAAAATTGCGAAATTCAAAACCTGCTAGGACTTTTTCTAGACTCTAGTGTAGTGCCCCCCATAGTCAAACAACAACCAACCTGGTCAACATCCTGACCAAGTACCTGGAGGAAATCCACAATGGAAAGGATGAGTCGTGAAACTCAGTAAAGGGCCCTAACTTGGGGTTCAACATGCATACAATCAAAAAAGCATATCACATAATACAATATAAGCTAGAAAATAATAATAAGTAATCTATGTAAAAACCAGAGAAGTCTATCAGCTTAAAATGTAAATTCCAAATATACTTTTCATAAAGTCTCCGACTCTGTGAAATCTTGGTAACCCTGGCTAGTGTGACAGCATCTCGGCGAGCCGAAGCAATATGGGTGCTGCTAGACCTCGAGCACTCGTGCGAAGTGGTAGTATACGCACCCTCTATCGTGGGATATCGCCCACACCCTCACTCCTAAACACGGCTTCTGGGAAAAGTTAAGCAAACTTGGGGTAGGTATGGCTAACCGGGTGGCCGCCTGATCCCTGACGCTACCTAATGAGAAATATCGTCCCCTCGCCAAGCACTTGCCAAATTCCCTATCTGAGTCTAACAACTAAGACACGTTTGACCTAACCGTAGCTCAGGCTCTTAAAGAAATATCGTCCCCTTTGAAACATCTAAAAAACCTGGGTTCCCTTTGGAACATTAAAATAACTGGTCCTCATTAGGACATCTATAACTCAATCAATTAATATGTCTAGATCTTTTTGAAACATCCCGACCCAACACACACATATATCACAATACATATAGCAATGTTAGGCTAGTTCACTGTAAAATTTCACAGCCTAACAAGCATCAACAATAACTCAAAATAACATAGTATGTACAAGTACACTCAAATCATATTCATGTAATAAATATCATAGAAATATCATAATCATCAAAATAACAACAAGCTCTATCAACATGAATACATGTTATTACACCACAGACCACGAGAATGGGTAATGGTTCCTTACCTGGCGAAATTCTTAAATGACCTTCTTAGCTCTAAAACCCTCAAACCAAAAGGTTTGGCACTTAAAAATAGCCCTAATGAATAAATAGATTAGAATTAGCACTTACGACCATTAAAAACGAACTCAGGACTACGAAATCATTTAAGAGACAACACTTTCAAAAACGGGTTGTCGGGGTTCGGTATTCGGTCAAAGCTTATCAAACTTAACCAATGGGCTTTCTTTTAAATAATCGATGACCTAAATGTAATAAATCAAGTTAAAAACGTTAATCGGTTAATTTAAGATCTCACCCCCACATGGTCTCACTAGCTAAAGAATTTAATACAAAGCTTCAACACTTAACATGTTTGATCATGACCAACAAAAATGGCAAAAGGAACACAATAAATACATTTACAATTTCTTTTACAGAACAATTTCATATATGAAGTTTCAATAAAATGATTTCATTTTACCTACTGATAAATAATCCAAGTTTAGTCATAATGCACAAGACTTAAAAACCAGTGAAGAATTCTTATTTCTAATCTAAAAAATAGCTAAAAAATATAATTCATCAATGAAATCTCAACCAACAACAACCTAGATTTAAAATCATGTGACAAAAATCAATAAATCACCAGTTTAGCATATAAAAACTACCTAGAGAGAACTTTCACAGCTTGCTCATGAAGACACGACCAAGGGTGGATTGTGGTTGGGACGTGAACGTGGCGACGTGTGTTCGGCTTTGCACTTCCAAAATCATGATTGGGCTGGCCGGATTTGATTGGCGCAACAGAGAAATGGGCAGCGACTGTTCTCCAGCACACTCCTGTGTGAGTGAACGAAGAGGAAGAATGAGGGAGAGAAAAACTTTTTTTTTTTCTTTAATAAAATTAGGTCAAATCAATTAAATGATTTGATAGTTGGCACGATTTGATTGGAATGGGATAAATCAAATTTAATCTATAAATACTTCTATTTACTTAATTTTATAACCGTTAATAAGTCTCTCGAATAATAACCAATGCTTTTTTTAATAACTACTCAATTTATTTTAAATTAGAATTTTGATTTAAAGCTTGAAAACTTAAGGTTGTTAAATTTTCTAATGAAACATTGTACCAGCAGTTATGAGCTAGCCTAAGGACTAAGGAACTATAGATTGAAAGCTACAACGACCTGAGATCTAATCACTCTTCATTAATATTAGGCTTATTCTACTAAAAGCGCATGTGCTGAACTCTTTCACACTATATTACAAGTTAGTGTCCACGAATATAATCAGTCATCTGTGATATGATCCTTCATGAGCTTGTTCGTAATTCACAACTAGGATAATTGTCCATTCTACCATTGTGATAATACCTTTCTCCTTAAGCACCACTGGTTCTTCTAATGAACAAGTTGTTTATAGTCACACTATAAATTAATGTTCTCTTGGGCCATTGAGAGGCGAGATTCTTTTGTTCAAGCTCTAGAATTAGTTCTTAAGGGAATAACTTTACTTCGTCCTCAATATTAGTGAATGTGTGAATTCTTTCTTGTGACTTTGCATTCTCACCTACCCACTACGACAATCCCTAACACGGGAGGTGTATTGACCTAGTGTTGTTTGATTGGTCTCACTCATGCACATCAAAGAATGTTTTCATAAAGCAGGAGTTCGCAAACCACTTATGATTAAGGTCACATCGACTTACAATCATCCTTAGCGAAGTAGTTGACACGAGTCTATAACTGAATTACTAGCTCGATCATAAAATTTCTAGTCCTGTCTTATGCAAAAAATTATATTCGCATAGGCGCCCCCACTTACATGTCTTCACATGAACAATCAGGATCAGGTCGTTTGCAACTGTTGCAAAGCGGGGCGCATCTACAATGTTATCAGGACATAGGCACACTTGCCTTAGTCCATATACTGTAGACGATTTAGGTTATAAATTGGGAACTATATCCATTTGCATGTCCAACATACTTGTCCAACTGTTCATCTTAATAACCAAGGGTATATCGACATTAATTCAATTAATTCGATAAGGTTGAATGTCGTTTGAATATTAAATGCACAATTAATGAAAAATAATAACTCTTATTAATAACTAAAAAAATTAAATGTCTAATATTAAATGCTTGTTCTTTAAATACAAATTAGTTGCCATTTGGGCACAACCCTAATACCAATATGTCCAACATATTTATAACTAAGAACTCTCAATAAATAATTATCCAATAATTATTTATAATTAATTTATCAACTAAATTAAATTTTCATCTTTAATATTTATCCAATAAATATTAAGTTAATATACCCAATATATTAACTAAGTTTAACCATTAAACTTAACACTCATATTAATTATGTTCTACATAATTAATCCACGAATTTAAACTATTCAAATTTATTCTCTGATTAAATAGTGTACCACCAATTAAAAGCAAATTCAGGGACCGGTGGACTTATATGTTGAAAGCGAGAATGACCGGGGATCTAATCTCTCCTCTTTAACATTAGACTTATTCCACTAAAGCTATGTGCTAAACTATCTTGCACTATATGACAAGTTCGTGTCCACGGATACAATTGATCATGTGTCATATGGTTCTTCACGAGCTTGTTTGTAATTCATAGCTAAGTCTAAATGTATGTTCTACTCCTATGATTACATCTATCTTCTTAAGCATCACTCATTCCTCTAATGAACAAGTTATTTATAGTCTCACTATAATTGAATGTCCTGTCGCGAAAATGATATGCAAGATCCCTATGTTCAAGCCCTAGAATAAGTTCTGAAGAGAATAACTCTACTTCTTTCTCAATATTAGGAAAGGCGTGAATTTCTTCTTGCATTGATTGGTTGGTCTCACCCAAAGGATGCTTTCATAAAGCATAAGTTCATAACCCACTCAGGATTTAGATCATATTAACATACGATTATTCTTACCAAAGTACTTGATGCGAGTCTATAAGAGAATTACTAGCTCTATATGATAAAAGTTCTAGTCTATTCTTATGCAAAAACTCTTTTTTGCATAGTCATCCCCACTTACATGTCTTCACATAAACAACCAAGATTTAATCGTTTTGCAACTATTGTAAAGTAGGTCATACCAATAGTGTTACTAAAACTTAGGCACCCTAGCCTTAGTCCATATATTGTAGACGTTTTAGGTTAACTTAGAACTAGATTCACTTGTATGTCCCACACACTTGTCCAGGTGTACGTCGAAATAACCATGGGTATATCAACATTAATCTAATTAATGTGATATGGTTGAATGATGTTTGAATATTAAATGTGCATTTATCTAAAGTGATAAGAATTATTAATAATCAAAATTTAAATTAAATGTTGGTTCTTTAAATACAAACTATTAGGCTTTTAGGACAACTCTTCTAACAACATCCACAACTAAGATGGTCGGAAAGAATCTGAAAGTTAAATCTAAAATATATCAATGCAATTATTATTGAACACGATGTTAAAGAGTCAAAGACAAAGGAAGAAGCACATAAAATTTGACTTGGCAAGTGTGATAGTGGAAGAAATTACAAGTTTAGAGTAAAGCCAAACCTGGAAATTAGTGTCAAGACCAAAGGACATCAAATCCATTTCTTGCATAAGAGTTTACAAAGTAAAGCATTTCTCAGGTAGATCAATATAAAGATATAAGGCTCATCTTGTAACTCAAGGGTTCTTTCAACACGATACAAAGAATGGAGGCTAGTGCTGAGAGAGGGTGTTAAAACCTCATAACTAGCAAATGAAGTTTAGCCTAACAATTATAGAAGCTGATAGTGCTCCATCTGAGAGTTAATTAGGTTATTTTTTGATAAATTACTAAGTAAATAGGTGTAATTATAAGTATTCTATGCGTTTAGATATCATTAATGTAGGGAAATTTTGTATAAAAGCAAAGTTAATAACATTAGGTGTTGTTTTAGAATTTTTAAGGAAAACACTGAAATTAAAGTATAAAATTAGTTATTGAAGTCATGTGCACGTAAGATAAAAAATTTCCTAAGTCACTCTGATTGCTTCTATGCTTATAGGAAAACATAATGTTGTTGCTTCGCGTTTAAACAACTACTGAACTACCAAACGTTTGGTGAACGGATCGCATTTAAAGAACCAAATGAGTACCCAATTCGTAAACTCTCTACTTTTTAAGAAAATGGCAGATTATTGGAGATGAGAATGCGATGCAGTTCACATATAGACTAGCATTTGAATACGATGCAGACAACATCACGAAAAACATAACCAAACATATCAAATCTAATAGAATTTCAAAAATAAAGGAATTGTTTTTGCTTCTTTTGAGTCCAAACCTAACTGATTGTATCGTCTCTTATCGAGTTCAAATATGATTCTTTTGAAGCGTATAAATAAAAAAGGCTTAGGCGAATTTATTTGCGCTTTTTTCACGATTTTCTCTTGGGAAGTTGTCCATTTTTATGGTTTCAGATGGTCAAGTTCAAGATTCCTAAACGAAAGTAGAAGATATGTTCCAAAAGTAGATGCTCTCAGCATTTGCATCTACATTTTACTGTTTTACTTAGTTTATGTTTACTTTTGTTTCATCGACTTTAGTTCTTCTTAGCTTTTATTGTCGATCCAGAACCTTAATTTTTCGTTCCAAAACCCTCTTTCCTAGAGTTTCAGTTTTTTGATTCTTTGAAGTTCTAGAGTTTTATTTTTGCACTATTGTGGACTTGGTTTTCTAAACTATTTTCATTATTTTTCTTCTAATTAGCTTACTTTATTTTATCGTTTCAACATTGAACGTCTATGTGTTAGATCTTTTTTTCTACTGTACTAAATTATGTTTCCCTGCCTCTACTTTCCCTTAATAAACTTCAGTATTTTGACATTTAGATTTCTATGATTTTTGCTTTATTTCAACATTCTGCTTCCTTTAATAGCATGTTACACTAAACGCCTTCGGCTAAGGTTAAGGGAATGGGATGTAATCAACATGTTTAAGTGGTACATGGAACTTAAAAAGTTAAATATGTTAGTTGTTTTAATTAGAAAATGTCAACCAACCATCCACATTAGATTATTCATCATTTTCATTGAGAGAAGGGGTGAATGAAAGGTTTACTAATTATATTTATTAGTTCATGCGAGATCTCTTGTATGTTAAGAAAAATGTTAGAGATAACTCTCCAACTAATACGTAGGATGCATTATTTTTAATGTTGTTCGATTTGCGCAAGAGTTTGAGTCACTGTGAATTAATGCGAGAGCTAACATTAGTAAAGTGAAGCGCAAAGTTTTTGCATTACCATATAGATACCTCGATGCAATATTGGCCGCATTTATTATAATATGTTTTCTTTCGTCTAATTTAATCATGTCTTAACTTATTTAAAGCGAAGGTTGGATAAAGGTCTATAAATAGTATTAATTTAAGGTAAAAAGAGATGCGATGTTAATTATGACAGTTGCTTTAATTCGCAAGGATCGATTACCAATCCACTTATTACGATGAGAGAGGGAGCGATGAGAGAACCAGTAGTTCATACTCATTAGGTCAAAGCTAAGATCTCTAATTTGATTAGGGAGAGTTTAGAGATAATTATCCGACCACTGCATATGTAACACTAATTTATCTTTCTGAAGGTGTTTCGAGAGAAATCTTTTTCCATAGTATTGTGGAAGCTCCTTCTTACCAAAACTTATCCAAACGTGATGTTGGCCACATCATTGAGCTAGCTCGAGGATCATTGGACCTATAGGTTGAAAGCTACAATGAACCAGGATCCCATCTCTATTCTTTAACATCAGGCTTATTCTACTAACGACATGTACTTAACTCTTTTGCATTATAGAACAAGTTATGTCCACGGATATATTATTCTTTACTTTTCATTCTTATACAATACATTTTTAAATTCATTTAAATGTGTCTTAATTTCAACAGACACATTTCGAACTAGATTTGGATAATCCCACCGTCAGTTCTAGTATCGAGAGTACCATGCAGAACGTCTTAAAGGACCATAGGTACAAGATGTACAAGCACTATAGGTATGTAAGTCTTTAATTACTTTTTTTTCCACTTCAGTACATTTCAGTTTATGTATGTTAACTACTTTAGTTTTTTCTTTTAGAAATACTCCTTCGCAAGAAAGACGCATTAAACCCTATCATAGGGTTACTGATATTCGAGATTGGGAGTACCTCTGCGATCGGTGGGAGTCAGAGGAATGGCAGGCTAGGACTGAGAGAGGCAAGAAAGCCCGGGCAGAATTGCCTTACAA
>JBBMEG010000022.1:309621-319976 GCA_037832605.1 Cyclanthera cordifolia | reverse complement strand
AAATATTCATTTAAGTTAATTTTAAGAGATTTTCACGTTCGTCTCGTCTAACAACTCAAGCGGTGGGAACTCATGGGTATCTAGCCCCCGACTACGGACTTTATGAACAACTAACTTAGAAAAGTGGTGTTTATAGCTTTGGAATAGTTGTTTTAAGAGATACTGCGTGGGAGGAAAGCTCTTCATTTATCTTTATCCTCGTCACCACGCACGTTCTTGAGCACAAAATTGGGCTTGGTCCTTGGTGAAGGCTGGAAAAATAGGAGATACTCTAGATCGTGCATCTAAAAAAACAATTGGCTATTTTTAGTGGTTACTAGAATCATAGTTTTTTTTTGTAGAGCCATTCAAAGCAATGGTTGTTACGAAATTCTTAGAAATAAGAGATTATTTTGAATGATTAAAAATGACTATTTTGAATTGAATAATTTTTACTGGTTATTGTTGATGGTCAACGAAAATTTTAGGACACACCGATGTGGTGTGAGTCACAGGAGAGTTCTAACCTCCACGACTGACCCTCTTTGGGGTCGTGCCACTTGACCTATCTGTTTAGAGGGTCGGCTTTGGCCTTGCTCAACCCTTACGGGTTCTCACCTCCACACCTCGTCCCTAGGGAGGGTTCTGGCTTTCTCGGCGTAACTCCTGGCCGTTATTAGCTGATCTAGTCATCACTTTTGACTTGGTCGACTCCAAGGGGAGAGTCCTAACCTCCACAGCACATCCTTAGGGGATCTAAGCATACTCGTTGTAACTATTGGCCATTGCAATTTTACGGTACTATGGTCCTAGAGATTATTTTGGACTCGGTCAACCCTCATGGGAGTTTTGACCTCCACGTGGCTAACCCCTAGGGGTTGTGGCCGCCCTTGGCTGACCCCGGGGCCTCGTGACACCTTTTGGCTGACCCCGAGGGCTTCCGACATCCTTTGGCCGACCGGGGTCCTGCTAGTTATTTTAAGTAGTTAAAAATGATGAATTATTTTGAGTGTTTAAAAGTTTGTTTATATATACTTGTTTGAGCTATAACCATTCATTTGTAATTGTTTAAAATTATAAATAAACTTTTTTTAATTATTTAACTCAGTATCCGATACTTAACATATTCAAGCTTTTATTTATATATATATAATTACGTATCGTGCATGCAAGTAAAGTTTAGGATGGTTAAATTCCTCGTCGCCTTATTTATGTACATCTATTTATATCCAACATTGCAAGAGATCTATACTTCAACAGTAATTATGTAAATAAATACTTATGAGAGTCGGCTTTGAACGAATATAACCATTTTAAAAGAGAAATATAACTATAATTTAACCTAATTATTATTATTTTAAAAAGTAAGCAAATTAATACCAAATGGGCCGATACTTGGGATTTGGAGCTACATTATGGCCCATAAATGAAAGAATCTTAAAAGGGAGGCCCATGGTAAGGCCCACGATGGTGTTCATGGTCCTAACGCTAATCAGAAGTAAGCCGTACTTTGAGCTGGCGGCAAAAATGTAAAGATTCCGTAAAAGACTTGTAAATCATTTCGTGTTTGCAGAAAAATGGTGTTCATGAAGGGAGCGCCGCTGGTGAGGAAGCTCGCCGTCTTTGCCGCGTACGTTGTTCTTCCGGGAGCCATGGCCGCCGCTCTTGTTTACTCTCCTCCCGATTACGTTTACACCAAGAATGACGCTAAGCCTTCCAAATAGGACTCTTTCATCTTCTTCCACATATTCGGTTCGTCTCGATTTGCTCTCCCTTAGGCTTAGGCTCTTACAATTTTAATCGTTGTTCTGTTACTTTTCTATAATGTTGATTGTTGATTTTATCTGATTGTTGGATATCGCATGTGAACGATTGTGTTGCCCGCTATTAAATTATTAATGCTACAGTTAATGCTCATCGTGGTTGCAATCAAGCAATTGCTGATAATCATTGGTAGCAAAATTGATAGTCGATATAACTGAGAATTTGTATTTATATTCAAGATTTTTCTCAAGAAAATTCTGCTTATGCCTCGTCGTGGTGACTATAAGGAATAAACTAGATGTTAACTGGATGGAATGAAGGAGGCCCTATTAGATCTGAAGTGCTGGGTGTGTATCTTTTTCTAGGATCAACATTTAGATGATGTAATAGTAGTTTATCTCTCTAACTTAATGTTTGGTTAGGTCTCTATTGCTTATTCTTGGATCATATCAGCCATTTAATGGGCGTATTATTATTTGATCTCCCTAGACCTCCTTGACACATACACAGGAAGAAAATAAAATCCTGAACACCAGCCATCCCTTATCCAGTTTGCAGTGTTGTTCATTGACCTCTTGTTCCCATAGGTAAAGCCGGTATAGTTGAAAACTCTTCGATGCCTAATACCTATTTTCTTGATGTATGGGTTTCAAACTATGCTTTAATTAGCAGCAAATAGTGTTGGAATTAAGTTCGATGATATACAAGCATTATAAGCATTGGTCTCTTATTTGTTTTCTAGCACTTCATAAATTGGAATTGGAATTGAATTTTGGTTTTTATCGTGGTACAGGACCTTTCTATCATGTAGGCTTGCATTTGCAAAGTTGTATTCCTCTTGTGCTGATAATGGTGTGTAATGGACTTAAATCATCATGTCTCAATAAGTTTGTCATTTGTTTTAATTTTGGGGCTTCTTCTTCAAAGTTAGAACAATGATTTGATTCCTGGAAGAATACTCAGAATGAGAAGTATATGTTTCCTTTTCTTATTTTCTCCTTTTTCTTTCCTTCGGTACATTTGGAATGAATTTTATGGGCGACCTATCATCCTTGGAATTGGATGCTGAAACATGAGATGGAATCATGAAAGTGGAAACTTCATGGGATACTACCTTTAAATCTCATATTTTCATATAAAAAGTCTTACGGTTATAAAATGCTGGAAACAAAATATCCCATAATCACAACAGCATATATTTCATTCACAGAGTTCATGTATATAGTTCCAGCCTTTTGGCCTGTCCACTAATTGAATTAAAAGAAAATTCTCCACTTTTACGTAACTAGGAAGTGTAGGAGTATTGGCAATAACAAATGACCGACGTTCATGGAAGATTATCATAGCATACAACCAAAGACAGGCTCCCAACTGTTTTCGGAATGTTTTAAAAACAGGGTAAGAAGTTTCTTGGAAGGTTACCACTCTGTTTTTGTTTGATGTTTGTCTCTTACGATACAACCATTGAGTTAAAAACATCAAAATGTTTTAGCTGCAACTACCATTTCATCTAATCATGCTGTTGATGTCTAGATATGATCAGTGTTTTAAAATGTGCCCCAGAAAGGCACAAAAAAGCCCTCACTTTTGGCACCTCGCTTCAATGATGCGCAGTGCGCTTTGTGAGGCACCCGGGCGCAAAAGGCGCGTGCCTAGGGCTTTTTTTTTTTCTTTTCTGAAATGTGTCCAAAGAAATTCCAGTGGAAAATTAAAAAAAAAAAACGGTGAAGAAATAAAGAAGAAGATGAGTTGTTTGTAAAAATGAGAATATAAAGTACATTGATATGAAGTAGATTCATATGATTAATGCCTGGGTATTTGTAATAATAATAAAAGTAAATTTAATGCATTTGTTTATTACTTTTTTTTTTTTCAATTTTCTTTTTGTAAAACATTTATTACTAGCCTGGACTCTTTATCTTTCACATCTATTTTTTAATAAACTATCTCCTAAGTTTATAATTTTAAAGAATCTTAATTATGTATAATATTTATTGTTATTTATAACTCAAAAGTGTATCTATTTCAATAGTTTTTAAATACTTATGAGTGAGGTTTAATGGTATTATGGTCTAATGTCTATCTTCGTCTTTAAATTTCTTGAAGAATTACCAGATGATATATATCTTTATATGAATATAAGATTTTTTTTTTTTTTTTTTAAATACATGGTGCGCCTCGAAAATAAAGGCCGCTCCTTTTTTGCGTCTCGCGCCTCAGGCTCTTGAAAGCCCTTTGCGCTTTTTGCACCTCGCGCCTTTTAAAAGAGAGTCCTTTGCGCCTCTTTGCACCTCACGCCTTTTAAAACACTGGATATGATATAAATATTTTAAAATTTAAATCAAACTAACATACAGGTTAAATGCAAACTAAATGGTTACGATAGTAGTTGTCACTAGTATTTTATCAAGTATAGTCTTTGCGCTTTCAATTTGAGGGAGACATACAGTTCAGTATATTTCTAAGATTAACATTGTAAAAATGAAAAATTCATGTGTGAAGAGAAGCTTATCAACTCTTGCAACTCCTGCAGTGCAAGGATAGTTAAATTGGGTTTTGCAATATGAGATTGAGAATACATTCAACATGGAAATATATTTGAATATATTCGTAGGAATTTCTATGCAATGATTGAGGGAAGGGGTGGCAAAGCATGGCAACAAAAGGATAATGGACTCCACTGCAACTGAAACTGTGTCAGGTATTCTTGTGGCCGAATAACTCTGTTTTTTATAAATGGGTTCCTTTGGTTCACAGTTGATTCAAGATTTTAGAATCCAAACATGATTTTGATGGCCCCATGCCGTACTCGTTTTATTTTGTCATTACTCTTGCTTTAGAGTAGATGTCTGTTCTCTGATACATACTAATAATTCTTAGGGGCTACTTTTCTGTGCCACACACAGCTTTACTTCTTTGCTAAATGATGCTCTCTAAATTTATTTCCCCCTCCCTATTTTTCTTATGTTATTACTATTGTTGAGTTGGGGATTTAGGAGCATGAAGGATAGGCTAGCGCACAAGTCCTGACCCAACCCACACCTACAGATACAGCTTGCCTGCAACCACCACTATACAAATACTCAACCATGCACGCTAATGCCGACTCCTTCAAAGTTAAAATACCTAATAACTTACAGGTGACGTCAAGATATATTAAAACAATCCATAAAACTCCATCAATAGCGTCAAATCCAGCAGCGGAACCTGCCCTCACCTAATTCCTACCCATCAACAGATTCAAAATCCTGAGCGGCCATTTATAAATTTATCTTCCCAGTGGCGAACATAATTGGTAACCTTCTTAAATATTTTATAAAAGGACACAAGCAAAACACGTCTAAAGCGAAGGTGGCAGCAGGCATGCAGGCAGCTGTTTTTGGAATAGTGCAAGGAAGACGTACAGAGTTGGATATTGGGTTTTAAGAGAAGGGAACTCATGGATTTTAAAGAAACATTTTGTACGTACAGATTGGACGCTACGCTACAGACACATACTAGTTTACAACTACGTACACTTGAGTAGTAAAAAAGTAGATAGAGGAAAAAGTTGGTAGGAAAAAAGATGTTTAAGCATCTAAAGGCCAAGATTCTCCATTGGGCATGGACGATGTTGATGTGAGGATCTGATGATCTAACAATGTGTGGTAGCCGGGCCTATCGAAGGCTAATGAAGTTGATATGTCATGAATAGACACCTCAGCAGCCACGGGTGAGTGCGAACTACTGCATTCCATTTCAAAAAACAAGGGAGCTTGATGATAATGATAACAAGAGGGGTTTGGCTGCATCTTGATATCCATAAAGTTCGAATTGGCTGTAAAGCTGGCCTCCGCTTTCAACTGCTGCTGCTGCTTTAGTACTGTGGAATCTTGATGTGAGAAGAGAACCGATGGCAGCAGCGACGTCGATGGGAACTGAGTATACATGTTGGCATTGCCTATGGGGGGTTTGTGTGGATAGGAGGACTGGTGCTGCTGCTGGCTCGAGGAAAGGAAGAGGTCGGATTGGGACATGACCGAGCTCAGATAGCTCTTGAGGTCGTTTTCATGAGGCTGATAAATCTGAAAAGGGTTTTGGAAAGCCTGACCTGCGGCTTGAGATTGGCACTCTATTGGAGTTATTGCCTCGAGCAATGGAGGTAATTCAGGTAAGGAGTTGGAAATGGTGGAGGATGATAAAGCAGACTCTGGGAGATAAACCGGACATGAGACCATAGGATGCTTCTTCTCTCCTTTCTTGTGAAATATTCTGCAAATAACCCATTCTTCCTGAAACGAGAAAGAGTAAAACAAAACAATCAAAATACTTGATACGAACCATGATTAAGGGGCGAGTTTGGGATAATTGTTAAGGAAGGTTCAGAAATCCCCAGTCTGAGTTGGATTACTCTTGAATTATACAGTTTAGTATTAAACTAGACCATTTGTAGAGAAAAACTCAAGAGTGGTTGAATCAATCGCATCACACAAAGTAAAGAAAAGAAGAACAGTGTAGGTAGAGCTTTGGAAAGAAGCAGAGTACTTTAATGGATTAAAAAAAAAAAAAAAGAAAGAAGAAAAAGTCAACTCAGAAGAGGACAAATGGTGGATTGGCACGTGCGGGTGGGGGCATATTACCTTGCAGGAATGGCGGAAAGAGAAATGGCCGTGTAAGCGGTACTCATGCATGACCCACTTGGTTTTCTCCCCACGCGGGGCTCTGCCTTTGTAGAACACGAGTGTCTTCTTCATCCCAACAACTTGGGATCCATTTAATGACGCAGCACTATAAACTTCCCTGTCTTTTCCGGTGGCTTTCCAGTATCCGGTACCGGTGGCCCTGTTTGTTCTCAACCCTGTTGGGTACTTCCGGTCACGTAAACTGTACAAGTACCATTCTCTCTCTCCCATTTTTGCAACATCTGAAATACACACAAAATAGTGCATATTACTAAACAATACATATAAACCTTTTTCTTTGCCTCTTTTAGCTATACACATTCATTAGACTCTCTCTAACTCTAGTATTCAACCCATGAACTTGGAAAGAAAGACAGGAAGAAATAGAGGGAAGTTGTTGCCAGAAATGTGTAGAGTCTACCTTGAAGGAAATTAGAATCAAGTATGAAGTTGGATTTTATTTTTGGTTAAAACCTTGTATGTGAGTAGAAGGCAAGCAGTAGTACCTGGAAGCTCCCAGGGCTCACAGCGATTGAGGTCAACCTCAGCAATGTGAACTCCTCCTCCAGAGAATAAGATGTTGTTGGGTTTGAAAATCTTGGAAGCCAAGTAAAAAGTGATAAGTTCTTCATCAGTAGGGTGGAACCTGAAGCCTGGAGGCAACCCCTGGTCGTTTAACTCTTCCTTCTCCTCTCCATTTAGCTCACTTAAAATTTCCTCCATTCTCAACATCCTACAGAAACAAAGAACAAAGAGTTGGGAGAAGCCAAGTAATTAAGAAGTGATATATACAGGTATGATGCTTATATATATATATATATAAACACTGAAACCAAAGTAGGATAGAGAGAGCAAAATGTGATGAGGAAATAAGGAGTGATAAATATGTGAGATTCTTAAACAAATGCGTTCATGGGGACCTACAGAAATGCACCTGAAAAAGGTCTTCCCTTCGTGCACTAGGTAGCAAACTAAATTATTTTTTTAGGGAAATTGCTATCAATACACATTGGAAAATTAGTAGAATGATATATTGATTGTAATTCATAAGTGGTGGACAATGCAGTTGAAATCAGTGGGCGCTACACGTGTGGATGTGTATGTGTATATATATATATATATATAATATGTTCAGCAAAAAATAAAAATAATAAAATAATAAAAGAATAAGAACTGCAAAGCCTAAGATGTAAGTAGAGACGCATATTTATAAGCGTAGAACAAAGGGGCAGCCTAGGTTAGCTCTCTGGACGGCCTCTGCTCTCTTTGGGAATGGGCACCCTCATTTTTTTACTTACTCCTCTTCTACTTACCGTTTGACAACCACAAAAATTTAAAAAAAAAAAGAAAAAAGGATGAAATAGTAATTCCGAATAATTTATCTCAATGCTTTATGTTTAGGGTATTGCTTCTCTCATTCAATCCAACTGCTGCATATTGTATTCATTAATTTGCCCACTCATTACACAAATGCCTTCAAATTTTCTATTTATATATATATATGTGTATATATGGAAGAGGAATAAATGCATGCACTCTACACGCACGCACGTGCGAAGTAAAGCTTTATTTTTTTACAAAAAAAAAAAAAAAAAGAAGAAAAAAGAAGTATTGGGAGGATGCAAATGAAAAGACAAGTGAATGTGTATAAAGGCAAGAAGTAGCTAACGTGGGACCTCTAAATTGGTGGATTTAACTGTTAGTAAGGAGTACCCCCAAGGAGAGGGTGTTTTAGGGTGCAAGTGGAAGGCACCAAGCAGAACAAAAACTGCAACTTTTAGAATAATACAGGGACCCCATTGCAATTAACAATCTCTCATTAAATCTTTAAAAACAATTTAAAGAAATAATTAAGGGATTCTGAAGTGTTACTAAACAGAAAACGAGAAGGCATTCCGTGTGTTTGTAAATTAACAACAAAACACCACCAATGGTTACAGCTGGTAGCTCAATGTAGTAGGGGCAGAAATGGTAATTTTGGAGGGGGAGGGGTAGAGTAGGTAATTTCCAATATCTTTTCTCTTCTTTTAAAAGGAAAAAAGAAAAGGAAAGAAAGAAGAGAGCAGAAGAGGGGACCACGAGCATGCATAGTAAATAGAGGGTGAAAGTAATTAGCCAGCGGGCGATGATGTATAAATAATTGTAATATAATTTGGAAGTAAGGCTATGTTTGTTTTTGGGTGTGAGATTAGTGAATAACCACTCGTTTCTATTTGATAATAAACAACTACTAGTAACAACTCATCAAATCCTCTATCAAACAATTCCATCAAATTTGTCATTTCTAAGACCAATACCAAAACAAGTAATTAATTATTCAACACTAAAAAATAACATAATTTGCTAGCACAATTTTTTTTTTCTTTTTTTTTAAATATTCATTAAAAAAAAATTATGATATCAAATATTGTCATCTCATCTTCAAGGATGGAGCGTCTTATTATGACTAAGTAGACAAATATTCTCATAAATAAAGCGAATTGTGGCTTGCCTACCTAAGAAATAATTGCAATGCAGGTACATAAAAAATTTAAACCATCCTATTTCAATATACTTACACATATAATTAAAATAATATTTGGAATGGAACCCTATACGTATATACATACATATATAACAAATTAAAATGGTAGGTGCAATAATCCAATACGGTGCAGAGTGCAGCATAAAGAAAATGAAGCTAATGAATTAAGAACTGGGAGTAGTAGTAGTAGTTATATACATGTCGTCCTCATGATCTTTACCATCAGACGGAAGGGAGCAAGCCGTTTTGTAACGAAAGCATCTGAGAAAGCAAACCCCGACGTATTCATCTTCATTCTCATTCTCCTCCAACGACCTTCCCGTCGTTTCTCTCGTGAAGAAATACGTAACCGCCACTCCCACCAGACTTACCCCGCCAAGAATCATCAGTGATGCCTGCATCCCAATTCCTTTCGAGGCCCACAAGAATCCAACGGCCCCGATTATGGCCCCAATTTTACCGATGGCGCCGGAGATTCCATGGCACGTGGATCTGAACCTAGCCGGGAAGAGCTCCGCGGGGAGAATGAAGGTTGTCGTGTTTGGGCCGAAGTTTGAGAAGAAGAATGTGAGACAATAGATTATGATGAAACCAAATTTGTGGTCGTCCGAGACCCAATATTTGTTGTAGGGAATGGCAATGGCGAGGTAGCCAATGGCCATAAAGAGGAAACCCATCATTTGGATTTTGACTCGGCCCAAACGATCGATGAAATAGACGGACACGAAGTAGCCGGGGATGGTGGAACATACGGCCACGATGGCTTGGATTTTGGCTTCATTGAAGGCGTCGTTGTAGACGTTGAGGTTTTGTTTGGGGGGAAGGAATTTGGTGTAGATTTTGGATTGGAAGAGGTTGCTGCTGTAGAATACGATGTCGACTAGAAACCAAGCGGCGGCGCATGAAAAGAGGTCCCGACCATGGCGTCGAAGAAATTGGTTGGAAAAGAAGGAGAAATTAGGGGGTAAAGGGGACAGAGGGCTATCTTCTATGATATCAGCCAATGATACATCCAACACTTTTTCCATGTCCTTTGCTGCTTGTGCAACATTGCGCTCTACAAGAGCTGTGTATCTGTGTCATCATAAAATCAAGCAAGTTATTTATCTTTTAATATACCACTTATTTATATTCTGTCGAACTAAGAACCATTGATTAATTAAAACACATGATTTAAATTCAATACATTACTTGTTATAATTCAATGTGTTTTCAACGATTCAAGTTTGAGATAAATATTTGTAATTACGCATTTGAAAATATACTAGTAATCAGAGTTGAGTTTCTGTGACCCACATGGTTAAGAGAGGTACATAAATGAACCGAGTCAACATCCGAATGAGAGAGATTCATTTTGGGAAATAATCTCATGGTTAAGAAAGTTTAAAAGAATTGATTTGTATTACGCACATTTTTTTTCGATAGCT
>JBBMEG010000022.1:263215-281708 GCA_037832605.1 Cyclanthera cordifolia | reverse complement strand
AATCATTATCTGGGAGATTAATGATTATCTGTATCTAGGTTTAGAGAATAATTATGAGAAAAAAACAAAAAAAAAAAGCATTATTTTGGGAAGGGGATCGTCACAGTTACTACAATGAAAAGTTATTGGGGGAAATGGAAAGCAAAGTTTTGAAAGAAGTCAATGTGAAGAGTTAGTTTTGAATTAAGTGAAAATAATTTTCTGATGCATTGGAAGAGCGATCGCTTTTTCCACAGGTTGTTATGTAAGTATACTTTTTTATAATGTGCAGGCGATCCCAAATATGATCACTTGAGAAAACTGGAGAAAGGGACCGAGAATCTTGAACTGTTTAAGGCCGATTTACTGGACTATGAGTCTCTGTGTACTGCGATTGCAGGATGTGATGGAGTTTTCCATGTTGCTAGTCCAGTTCCTTCCACAACTTCATCAAACCCTGAGGTTCAAATGCCTCATCATCACTCTTTTTTTATCAACAATATTTTATGTGCAGGGACAATCGATCCGTAATGATTCAAATATAGGCACGACTATATATATATATATATATATTTATTCATGTTGATATCACTTTTTTTGAATTTACCTTGACCTATCGGCTTAAATTTTTTAGTTGATTGACGGTTTAACATAATTTATGAGTTGGATCATTTGACTTTTATTGGACTAAGACTGTGGAGGAAATAAAATAACATCCTTCTGGACAGCCTATATACCACTGGAAGCCTTGTATAAAAGAAACTTGTTCCTTCCATTTTGGGTTTTTCTGAGTGGTCATACAGTTATCAGAATGAACTTTGTCTTTCCTCTTTATAGTATGACCTGTTTAAACTGGAAATAAAAGATGAGTAAAGCCAAAGACGCAAACTGCTGGATACATATGGTCATGGATCTTTAGCGTACTAAAACGAAGATAAAATTGCTAATAAAGAAGGAAATTGTCAATGCTCATGTACCCAAGCGAATTCTAAAGAATGACAGTTCTATGCAGATAGCTAAAGTGATACTAACTATCAAGTTGATTTCGAGTTCACATTCTCACACACATACACACACATATTTATTATTTATTTTTGTGATTATCTGAGTCAACTTATATGCACTTCGACTACTTTAATGGGATATACTGCTTTACAATATTTGAATATCAAAAAAATTTATAAGAAATTAATTTCTAGGTAGGTGGCCACCATGGATTGAACCCATGACTTTTTGATTTTTTAGTGTCCTTTTGGTGACTAGACTAGACTATCCATGGTGGCTGAGTTCACTTCATATTCTGCTGTTTATAGTGTCAAACTGCTGCTCCTGGTCTCATATTTTTGCAAATATTACTCTCAGAAAGAAGTGCTTGAACCTGCTATAAAGGGCACACTTAATGTGCTAGAAGCGTGCGCTGAAGCAAAAGTGAAACGAGTAGTTGTAGTATCCTCTGTTGCAGCAGTGTTTTTCAATCCAAGTTGGCCTCAAAGTAGAGTAATGGATGAAAGTTGTTGGTCTGATAAGGAGTACTGCAGAGCTACTAAGGTTTGGCGTATTGATGCATATGTTATACTATGATTTTGTATATGGCGAAATATTCATTATTATTCTTCAAAATTGTTCCAGAATTGGTACTATCTGTCGAAAACAGAAGCTGAAAGTGAAGCCTTGGAGTTCGGGAGAAGACGTGGGCTTGACGTTGTGACGATTTGTCCTACCCTTGTTATCGGGCCGATTTTGCAGCCAACAATCAACTCTAGCAGCTTGGTTCTTCTTAAAATTCTTAAAGGTACTACTACTAGTTTGTGACACGTGTGTGCAAGCTCATCTTCATTTGAACCGATCAACAGCAAAAAGTCATTTTCAAGTAAAGAAAGCATTACAATTCTAGATGATCATGATGTAAAATTAAGGCAAAAAAGATTCATGAGCAGGGTTAGTTCTGGTGACATTATCATTGGTAGGCATTTGCTGCAATTTTGTTTGATTTTTGCAATGAAGAAGGAAAAAAGATAAATTATATTTTGCTAAAAATAAAGTAGTAATGACACAGCAACCTAGTGTACAAACACACTATAATGTACAGTGGAAGGGCTTTTACAGAAGGATGCGAGTTGATGGAAAACAGGCCACGGATGTTAGTAGATGTACGAGACGTAGCGGAGGCACTACTTCTTTTATATGAGAAGGTAGAGGCAGAAGGAAGGTACATTTGCACAGCGTATGAAATGGATACTAGGGAGCTGGTGGATGTATTGAGGAGCAAGTACCCTGATTATAGCTATCCAAAGAAGTAAGTGTTTGTGAAAGTATGATTTGTTATGTCTTTATGTGTGTTAAAACTAAAATGGGGGTTCCTTATCAATAATTAAGCATAACGAAAATGAGCATGGTAGGTTGAGTGATGGGGACAAGTCGATAAGTTTAAGCTCAGAGAAGCTGCAAAGCTTGGGTTGGAAGAACCGGGCTTTGGAGGAGACGCTTGCGGATGCTGTCCAGAGTTTCAAAGACGTGGGCGTGCTGGACTGAATTAGGCATGGTGTTTGTTATCTATTACTTGTGTATCAGTGTCTGTGGCCTTTGTTATCTATTAGGTGTGTGTATCTGTGTCTGTTTTTCCTAGTAACTGAAAACACTCTAAACTGGAATTGGTTCAAAATATGCATACTTGGAAAGCCTACCTATTTTCATACTGATGATGTTATGTCTTTATATTCTAGTTTCTTGGTGGTGTGTGTGATATAACAATTTCTTTAGTATATATATTACTTAAAAAATGACCATCAATATCTTCCTAGTAAGAAACTACGCATGAATAATAGATTAACCATTTACCTTTTGGATTACTAGGTATTATAAGATATATTGAAGCTTTGTTTGTTTTGGCTTAGATTAAGCAATATATATAGCTATTAGAATTATCTACCTTGTTTAATAGTAGGCTGTGTTTTTTACTTTTTCAAGAGTATTTTCTTTTTTAATTAATTATTTTTTTGAATAAGGCAAGGTTAGAATGATCATTTCTCCACCTCCAACCGCAAATGTCGTTAAATTAAAATAATAATAATAATAATATAATAACGAACCCTGAACTTAGACGAGGTCTTACACGAACAAGAGAGAAAAAAGTCTATTCCTGAAAACTTGAAAGAAGAAAAGTCCAGCCCAATTCCAAACTATTTGGGCTTGGGCTCGCTCCGATTTATCGCTGCTTCCATCGACTGAGCTGCTGTGGGACGGTCGCCGGAGCATTTCTCTCTCTCTCTCTCTCTCTCTCTCTCTCTATCTCCCTCCACCTCAGCACAGCATCAATGGCGGCTAATTCGCCGGTCCAAGATCCTTCCACGGATGCTTCTGCTAAACAACCTGCGCCCGCGCCCTCGCTCTCGCCTGCTCCTGTTACACCTCCCGTTAAAATCGAGACTCCTCCCTCCGCCGCCGCAGCCACCACCGACGCCGCCGATCCCACCCCTCGCCCAGAGGACCCGCCTCAATCCACCTCTCCCGATCCGATTCATCTTCCCAGCTACTCCAGTAAGTATCCTTTCCTTCTTTCGTTCTCTGTAACCTCCGCTGCTACTTGTTTTCAAAATATTTTAACTCTTTGTTTTCTCGCCCAGGATGGTTCTCCTGGAACGGCATTCACCACTGCGAGGTTCGGTTCCTTCCGGAGTTCTTTGATTCGCGCTCGCCCTCTAAAAACATTAGGGTTTACAAGTACCTTCGAAATTCTATTGTCAAAGCTTTCAGACAACGCCCTTCCGAGAAGATCGCCTTTACTGATATTCGAAAGACGCTCGTCGCCGATGTTGGATCCATTCGTAGGGTTTTCGATTTCCTCGAGGCTTGGGGTCTTATCAATTACTCTCCATCCGTCCTCAACAAACCGCTCAAGTGGGATGACAGGGACTCCAAGTCTAATGCCTCCACTGAACCTGGAGGCACTTCCGCAGATTCCTTCGCTCCTAAAGACGCTTCTAATAACAGACTGTGCAGTGGTTGCAAGTCTGTTTGCACTATTGCTTGCTTTGCTTGCGACAAGGTTCGTGTCTACTTTTTTCGTCTATCTGTTTTTTTCTCTTTACATAAAGTTTGTGTTCCAATTCCTACCTCACAGAATTTTAAGTTCTAACTTCATATATTCTCAACGCTAGTCTGCAACTGTTTGGAATGCATTAGTTCCAGGATTTCGCTTTCATTGATGATGATACTAAGGTTAAATCTATAGTTGCTGTAAGTAACTATCTATCTTTCTTTGGGAGGGAGTTTTTGCGTAGTTGTAGGGTTCCGAGACAGTTGATGTTGAACTGGTTTATTTGTTAAAACGAACTTCAATATCTATAATCATTTATCATCATTCTCATCGTTGTATAGCAAGTTGATAAAAAGCCATGCACCTATAGATTTTTTTGGATTGGGATTTCTATCCTTTCATTGTCTTAATCTTCCTGTCTAAATTTCCTGAGGACATTTGCTGACATATAATGGTCTTACTTGATAGGTGCTTAACTGGTTTTGGTGTCTTATGAATTTGGAACTTGATAGACTCGTATTTTTTAAATGGACATTAAATGAACTGATAAAATTAAACTATTAGAATTAATACCATGGTCATTATTCTGTACAGTTTGATTTGACGCTTTGTGCAAGGTGCTATGTTCGTGGAAACTATCGAGTTGGTGTTAGTTCTTCAGATTTTCGACGTGTTGAGATCAATGAAGATGCACGAACAGATTGGACTGATAAGGAGACTTTGCATCTTCTTGAAGCTTTGACGCATTATGGCGATGATTGGAGAAAGGTTGCACAACATGTTGGAGGCAGAACTGAGAGGGAATGTGTCGCCCATTTTGTGAAGCTTCCCTTGGGAGAGCAATTTCATGGATATCCAGATTCTGGAAATACTGATAGCAATTATAATGTGGTGAAGGATCATATCAGTGCCGATCTCATACTGGAAAGTATTGGGACATCTCTTCCTAGTAAAAGAATCCGTCTCTCACCTCTTGCTGATGCAAGTAATCCCATAATGGCTCAGGTAAGTGTTGGTTTTAGCCGTTATTTAGCTTCATTTTAGTTGCATGTTTGTAAGTCAAATAACTCCTTAGTTATGCTCCAGTCATTTGATCGTTTTCTAGAGTTGATTATTACAACCGTTTATTTTTAGTATAATGATATGCGCACTCTCTTCTTATAATCTATCTTATTTATATCCAATTGGAAACTTTTCTTGTAAACACCTCTCAATGTCTAAAATTTTACTCCATTTCATATTTTTAATGAAATTGTTAATTGTTAAAAGAATGTCAAGTAACACCTAGGATTATGATAGTGGGTGATTCACATGCATAAAGAAGCGTGTATTAGAGGTTTGATGTGCAGATGAGTGGTAGAAAGAGTAAAACAACTGGGTATCAATTTGATGAAATTTATTGCATGTCCTTTTCTTTTCTAGGGATTTTAAAAGATTTGTGTGTTCTATTGGATTTTTAATCAATGAGAAATTCAATAAGGTTAATGCATTTTATTCCTAGGGATGTTTTTTGATTAATGAGAAATTCAATCATCTACTCAAGAATTAATTTCCCATGAGATTCATTCAAATTTTGTAAAGTCACTTGATGTTCCATGATAATAGTCGAGTTGCATGCAAGGTGGCCCAGAGAGTCATGAATATATAAAAACAAATTGGTTAGATTTTCATGAGTCAAGCTAATTGAAATACATGCTCTCAGGCTGCCTTTTTGTCGTCTTTGGTGGGTGCTGACGTTGCAGAAGCAGCTGCCCATGCAGCTGTGATTAAACTTTCTGAGATGGGCTTTGAAGGAGATAGGGGAATTGCCACATCTGTTGCTAGGAATATATGTGAGCAAGGTATTGAGCTTTGTTTCTGTTGAGATTTTAATAATCATTGCATTTTTTAATTATTGTTCTTAGGTTATTGAAGTTTGAATAGTTATCTTTTCTGCAATCTGAAGCAGACCTGATCATCTAATAGTTTTCATGTAGATTTTAAAGATATAACTTCTGACTTAAAAAACAGATTAACGATGAGTTCTACCGTTTGTCAGAAATAAGAATAGATGGTAGAGGTCTTAGATTTGAAAATTCATGAGTGAGCTTAATTGTCAAATTTTTTGTTTTTTTTTTTTACTTTGTCTGGGACATGAGACTGAAATGGTTGCATCTGCACTTGATTATGTAGTGAGGCGTTGCTTCGATTCTCTTGTTATCAACAAAAAAAAAAAAATTGTGCATCTTAGAGTTAAGTTTATGTTAACTCTATAAATGTTACTTAGGGTCTATCTGATAATTGTTATTTCTTCAACTTCTTACTCATTAAGCATTATTAACTATTTCTGTGTTTTGTAATGTGTATTACAATTCGAGTTTAACATATGTTAGGATAGAATCAAACCTCTAACATGAAGAAAAAGAGTTGATATTAACCAATGCAAATTTAGCCAAATAAAACATTGAACATAATTGATTCACCGCATTCATTACTGGATTACCAACTTGTATACATTTTTAATGTCGAAAATGGTGAAAGTTGCATATAACACTCAATTGCAACATCGCTGGGTATTTGGTTGGTTGGAGAGTGTGATCTGCCTATTGTACTGGCATGTTAATTGTTTTGGAGGAGTACCATATAATCTATTTCTTTTGTGATTCAGGAAACGTTGTTGAAGGCTGTGGAGGTAGTAATGGTAGGAGTTCGTTAAGGGGGTCTTCTTCGGTGGATGAGAAAGAAGAGAGAGCAATATCACACACACTAGACGTGCAGGTTAAGTCCTTTGGTATTTGTATAGAAGTTGAGATTTTGTTATTTGGTAATATTGCAACTTACGTATTGGCAATAATAATAGATGAAAGAGCAGGTTGTAGATAGGCTTGTTCATTTTGAGGAGCTAGACTTGCAGATGGAGAAGAAATTTAAGCAGTTGGAGCAGATGAAAAACATGTTATTTGTTGATCAACTTCATCTCTTATTTCATAAACCTTGTGTCATCCCAACTGTCCAAGACGACATCAACAACAACACTAACAATGTAAGAACCTCTTGATCATTATCCTATCCTCCCAAATTAAGCAAACCTTTTCTTGTTAATCGTTTGTCAGCGTAGGCCTCTGTAACGCGTCATTTTAACAGTTGAAGTGTTGAACATGTATTTAAGTGTTGCAACAAAGCAGAATTAGTCCGTTTAAGATGGTCAATTTCATAGTTTTCCTGGAATAGTACTTTTAAATATGTAATAATAAGTGGCAATATTTATTATTCAACGACCATCTATAAGAACTGAGCTCAACCGATAAGAAAATTTAAAAATAAAAATAAAATAGTAGTTTTTTTTTTTTTTTTGAAAAGGCAATTTTCATTCAAACACAAACCAAACCAACAACATCCATCTCGAAGATGGGTCCAATATCCGGGAGGAGATTTTCCTTCCAAATAAGAGACTCATTCTTGACAAAGAGAAAAGGAGCCTTCCAAAAAAAACGTATCCCACGGGTCTTGCTCCTCAAGGTAGTCGGCAATCATGTCGTAACACCTTGTCAATGAGCTACATTCACAATGCCAAGAGTATTAATCAAATTTCTAACATCAACAATGATGTTGCTAAATTCTGTAAAGAGATATCATCAATAGCTTAACAACACTTAAGCATCCGATTCCACCGTGATTGAGGAAGAAAGGGAATTTTCCCACCTCTCAACTAAGTTCTCAACTGCTTAAGCTCATCCCTCAAAGCAACACCCTCCAACATCTTAATAGAATTGGCTTCACTGGAATCACTTCTACCAACCATCATAGGACGACCTTTGCATCACCAACTACCCATCCAATTCCTCCCCGCTTCGAAGAAAGGCCGAGAGCAACGTCAACATTTAGTTTCCAAACACCTTTGGGAGGGGCCTCCCACTTTATGCCCATGGACCTAATGAAGAGGCTCTTTGTACCTGTTCTTGCATCCACCAAAAAATGACCATTAATAGATTTTTCAATAAAACTAAGGAGATTATGGAACTTCAAATCCAAATAGGAGAAAATCCTCTGGTTTCTGAAGTTTCATAACCTTCAAATGATAATAATACCTTTAAACCATTCCTCTTTAGGGATTCTATCACATAAACCTCTCCAGAAATCCACCCCTGGCTCCTCAACCTTAAAATTAGCACTAAAGTCCGGCAAATCGGAAAAGAAATAATTTCACGTTGTAACAACCATCTTGCAATCTTTGATAATATGCATATTCGAAAGAATAGTATTCATCCCCTTGAAGCCATATTAACCTTGGTTGGAATAGCATTCACAAGAATACTTCAAGCCCCCACTTTAATTTCAGTGGAAAGACAAATCTTCCTAAAAGATTTCCAGCTCCTAGAAGTTAAATCGACACTAGAAGACGCCCCCATATACTTATCTAAATTACTTCCTAAGTGATAAACACTCTTAACCTGGAAAGCTTCTTTGGAATTAGAATTCCATATGACTTCATTGCTAGTCTCTACGTCACTCAACGAAGTATTAATAATGATATCAACCTGCTCCTGAAAGAAAATATTTTCAACTACCTTCCTGTTCCAGGATCTATTCTCCCCAATGTGCCCTGCTAGACAACCATTCTGATAGGTTTGGGACCTTAGGGTATTAAGGAATAATATAGGAGCTTTTGGACAATTGGTTAGAGAGTTATAGTATGGTTATAAATAGGAATTTGAGCTCGAGAGAACTCAAGATTTGATAGGATCCAAGTCCCTCAAACTACTTGGTTTATCGTGTATTCGTTATGGTTTATTAATAAGAAGATTAGGGTTCTATCACATTCCTCCACTCATCCCTAACCCTTAACACGAAAGGATTGCCCAGTCTATTTAGCCCAAGGATCACTTCCTACGGTAAACTAATCCTTCTACTATTTTTCACTTTCCACCGGAAGCCCTTTTTAAAATGCTCTCTTCCCCATAAAATGTTGTGCCACGCAAGAGATGGATTACTTTTCAAGGACGCTGAAAGGAAATCACCCCTGCGAAATACTTTACCTCTTAAAACTCTACTCAATAACTGGAAGACATAGTGGAGAGAACATGGGTCACTGATGGCATGACGCTTAATGCTGCTTTAAGAACCTCCTGGGAGCAGCCCGGTTTTACTATGGTTTGTACCTACAAAGCATGTTTTGATCAGAAATATATATTTTGTTTCAGAACTCAATATATATATATATATATATATATATATATATATATATATATCTTATTTTGTAGCCTGTGAAGAACAAACTGCAATGACCACATAATATATTAAGTGTAATGAAAATGAAATGCAGGTATCCACTAAGATGAGCATATGTGTGGGGAAAGGCACGAGTAATGGTGACCAAATTCCACTCGAACTGCACTTCCCTGTTCTTATTTTGCACAACAATGAACATATTGTAAATGCCATTTCTCTCAATCTTATGAATTAGCTTATGGACAACGCAAATTGTAAATACCAGAATGTAAGTGAGAGAAATGCTTTCCGAAGAAACGCTTTTCAAAAGCGATACCTAATTTCAAGTGAATATTATTGGTTTTATACTCCATTTGTTTGTTTGAGTTACTCAACTAGTTACAGTTGAAAATCAGCTTTCCAACAAGCAAAAGTTAATTAACAAGCATTTACATCGGTTTTTGTTTCGAATTGAATAAAGATAAAAAGTTCATTTTGCAATAGTTTTAGATAAGTACATGTTGAAATGAATAATTGGCAGCCATTTCTGAACAAAATATACGACATCCAATCCATTTCCCTGCATTTGGTTTAGATTAGATAAAAAAAGCAGCTCCACGCCTGTCGTCCACTTCCAACAATGTATAGAAAGCAACTCAAGTTATGAAAGTTTTGTTTATTCATACGACTATCCATCCAGATGAACCCTCGAAAATCAAAACCAGACCACCATTTCTAACTCTTACACTATTTAAATATAAAATCAAAAACACAAACTAGGCTCCAATGTAGCCTCCAAGATACTTCGTTTCATCCTTGTTTTCGTTGCTTTGCATCTCCTGGTCTGTATTGAGGAGTACAAGTATCTGGGGTCGTTATTTTCTCCCCCGTTTAGAGGGACGCTTCCTGGACTTTCCTCCACCATTGCTACTCGTGGAACTGCTTCCAGAGTTGATTGTGGGAGAGTGAATAGGCAAACGATGCCCACCAACCAAAGCAGGGAACCCAACAGCAGGGATTCTGTAGAACAATCACAGTTATTATTACATCATCCATCTGACTTATCAAGCTACTCAATCAATCAACCAACAGATCAAAGTTATTACCAACAAACGGATAGCCAGACTACTGGAAAAGAAAAGGGTAACAGAAAAACTTAAAAATCAAAAGTACTTTTTCAAATGGAAACTTGTATTAATATCAGAGACTCCAAAAACATACATCTCTCAACACAAGCTTCGATGAAAAGGAATAAAAGGATTAGATTATCCAACATTGTTGTAGTAGATTTCAAACTACTGGTAATAACAGAAAGAAAAGTGTCAGATTCATGTTAGGCACACAACTATTTATTAGGTAGTGTATTGTTGACGGGATGGGAATGGATGGATTCCATCAATGGTAATGGGAATTTCAATGGGCAGCATCAGTAAGAGAAAGAGTGAGATTCAAGCTAGGCTGCTGTCATTGTGTAATGTGTTGAGGAATAGAATGGCGAAAAATTGATAGACGGGAGGGGACAAGTCAGTAGATCGACCACATGATCAAGATCAATAGATCAGTTCGATCTGTTTTTAAGGTATAAAGTTCAAGTCCTTATAACTTTCCATTTATAATCATATAAATAAGACAACTAATACAGCTCAACTATCCTCACAAAACAATAAAAGATTTTTTCTTCTTCTTATTGGTAGAAAATGTTACTACATGGCCATATCGATTTAGCAATTGGATTAATTTTTTAATGGAAAACAATTGGACTGATTGATGAGGCATCATTGACAAGAACATAAACATACGCGTGAACTTTTAAAACCCCCCTTTATTTGACACAAGGAACTCTGATAGGGAGCAGAGAAAGAAAATAGGTTTTATCTTGAAAACACAAACTCATATGGAGTGACATTTTACCTTGAAGAACCATGTTAAAGACATTAGCAAGTTGTTAGGGAGTTAGTAAGGGAATTTGGTTATAAATAGGAAAGGGTCAGTAGCGAAACAGTGGGCAATTACTTTTTTTTTAGAAACAGGGACGAGACAGTGGGCAATTACTAAGTGGCTTGTTTAGGATTTGAGAATGATACTCAAGATGAAGATGAGGCTCTTTTTTCTCACCAGAAAATTTTTTCCTATTAAAAAAATACTCAAAACGGAGAGGTCTAAATTACACTCAAGGTTGGTGGTTATCTTTGTAATTATCTTGTCACGATTCCAATCTATCAAAAACAAAATTAGATCACAGTAAAATATAAATTGCTTGATGTAAACGTTCAATGGAGTAGTTACACTATTTAAACAACAAACTTAAAATAATCTTCTTATCAAATACTGAGAACTCCCAATAGTTCATTATAATTATGATTTCTATACTTCAACACTATTCACATTTAGACTTCAGATGTTGGATTAACAAAAGAGAGGCTAAATAGGTAAGTGACATACTGAAGGCCGGCGCATAGAGATTGGCACCTTCTCAAGCCCATAATAAGTCACTCATCAAGTTCACAAAAAATGACACCCCACGTTTACCTTTAGGAGGTTTTTGGGTAAAGGGATTAGATCCCTTAAGGAGATGGGAAATAATTCTCACTCCCCATGTTTGGGTATGATCACTATTCATAACCCCTCATAATCACTACTCATTCTCCTTATAACCTCTTTTTGTTCCAAATATAGGTAATGGTTTTCCAATAATCACTTCTCCACATTATCAATTATCATCATCCATAACCAATATTTTATCCCGCATAATAATTCTCTTCACTTCGAATATAGGTAACAACTTCCCATAAACATTCTATAGATCTCAAAAATCATTCCCAAATTATTTATTTTGAATCTCCAGCCATAGTTTGCATGACTTGTAGGATGATATATTAGTTAAAAGTAAAAAAATTTAGTATGTTTTCTACATCCACCCACCGCCACACTATACCAACTTCTTCAAATAATGTCTCCACCCCTCCTCAAACATGAAGAGGAATACAATTTGTTTTTTTTTTTGGTTACTCAACTAAGAGGAATACAATTTGTGAGAACTGAGAAGTATAAAAAGACAGCAAGGGTCAAAGTCAATGGTCATGTACTTGAATCTACTTTACCAATGGCATAGGCGACCTTTTTAAGAGGATCACGTTGGAATTTCTTTTTATTTTATTTTTCAGAATAAAAGCAACTAACGGATAGCAAATAAAAGGTAAATCACTAAGCTTAACTCCATGTATACTCTCTAAGAAATCAGGAAGTTAAGAGTATCGATGTGGACAATATCTATAGTTTATATTCGAAACATATAATTTATTTCTGTTACGATATCATCCAAGTGGCAACTATAAACGAAAATTCATTGGGGGATATATGAAATGACAAAGAAAGAAGCGTACCCAACAAGAGCACAGCAGACTCCTGCTCGGCCAGTGTAGCACCAGAAGCGCCTCCCATTTGTAGACTAAAGCGTAAGGCTTGATTCTCAGCAAAATAACACTGCAGCAAACGCCCCAATCTCAAGCATTCCCCTTCAAGAAATCTACTCTTCATCTCTAGATCCCTTACGTACTCTTTTTTCCTCTGCCTAGATTTCACTGCGGCATCCCTATTTCTCAGCTGCCTGAAAATTCGAGTTTTTATGTATAACAGTTGTCCTTTGGAATGGTGTCAGATGCTACTAAAACATAAAATGAAATTCTATCTCGTAATTGAATTATCTACTATTCTATTCTATGGATTCTGGATGAATCTAAAACGACTAGATATCAAACAAGCCCATTTCTACACGCGTTCTCGGAGTTTAAAACATACGAGATACCTTCAAATTAAGGATCCCATAAACTAATCTTTGGGGGAAATCATGGCGACTTATTCGAACTAATTCATAATGTCAAAAGAGAAGCAAACTTACACTACCAGATAGAAAAAGAGAAATTATACAAGTTTGACGAGGTTAAAAAAGAGCATAGTAAAGCCTCGTTATTGATTACAAATAGTAGAGTATCAAAAATCGTGTGAATCAGCATCAATACCTTTTTTGCTTTTTGGAAATAGGATCATCGGCATGTTCAACTACACTGTCGTCGATGTTCTCCGCGTCGGCTTTGTCCTCCTTCTGTGGATTGTTTGAGTGGTCACCGGAATAGGAAGCATTGGAATCAACGTCTCCTACAACATCGACCAGCGAGGGCCTCCCATGAGGTTCAACGAGTACTTCAGCCATCAAATTGTCATCAAGAACGGGAGAGACCTTATCTTCATCGTGGATTACAGAATCAACCCCAGAAGATCCCGCATGAGAGTCAACGAGTATGTCAGCCAAAAAAAGAGAGAAATCGTCGCTAGGAAGGGAAAATCCGTTGCCTTCATGGTCATCCATCAGGGCGTTCTCAATCTCGTAGATCCAGGAGGAGATCGAATCAGGAGAAGAGTTAAACAAAAATGACTCCGCCACGATCGGAGGTTCCATCTGCAAAGCATTCGTGGGACTGGGCTCGGGGAAAGCATCGAGGAAGTCGTTCCAATCTATCTGTGCTAGAATGTCATCTTGGGGGAATTCCAGATCCTCCATTGACGAAGAATTCAAAGAGCAAATATTTACAGAGGGAAGGATAGAGATTAGGATTAGGATTAGAATGGAAGAAGTCGGTGGTTAAATAAAGAGGGTTTGGAGCGGAAGGGAAGCTGCCGGGAATGAAGGGTTAAGAAAACGCGCGTTCATTGGAACTTAGGCAGCAAGGAAAAAAACGACGTCATTTAGCCAATAGGACGTCGCGGACTGGCATCCTATTTACACGTCTCCAAAACTTCTTCGTCATTTTTTTTTTTTTTTGTTAAAAAGTAAAATAAATCATAAATTTTGATTCATTAAAATCTAGTTGCTATGATGGGATTAATATTCAGTTTTTTTTTTTTTTTTTAAATAAGGTTCACTATACTCAGTTAATCATGTTTGTCGCTATGTTACACATCATAAGACATCAAATGAATGAATACTACAAATTAATGTTATAGATAAGTTTTGAACCTGAGATCTTGAGAGAAATTAGTTATTTATATATTAATCATAATGGGCGTTTGTGTTGAGATTTTGGAAGAGTATTTCAAACTAGTATCTACTAAATACTCTTAACAAAACTACATGTAAATGAGGTTTTGAATACATAAAAAAACTTCATTTTAAATACTGAATTTTAAATACTAGAAAAACATATACAAACAAACTTTTGACTTTAATCATTACTTCTAAATACTCAAAATAAAATTTCACTCTAGACACTAATTCTAGATACTCTTAAAAATTACATACAAACAAACTTTTGATTGCAACCATTACTAATCATTACATTTAAATACTTAAAATAAATACTCATTCTAAATATTAATTTTAAATACTCTTAAAAACTAATTATAAACAAGCTTTTGATTGCAAATAATTACTTCTAAATAGTCAAAATAAATCCCCATTCTTAATACTAATTCTAAATACTCTTAAAATCTCAATCCAAACATCGTGTGAAATAAGTAATTGATGAAACAAAATAATTTATTATTCATACCCCAAAAGTTGTATATATGTACTTAATTTACCTTGGTTTATGAAGGATAAATTGTTTTTAATGTTTTATAAAATCATAAGGGTGTATATATTGAGATTTTGGAAGAGTATTTCAAATTAATATCTACTAAATGCTCATAAAAAAACCACATCCAAACAAGAATTTGATGGCAAATCATTACTTTTAAAAACTCTAAATAAATCTTCATTCTAAATACTAATCTTAAAAACTCTTAAAAATTATATCCAAACAAACTTTTGATTTACAAAATAAATTCGCATTCTAAATACTCTTAAAAACTACAACCAAACATTTGATTTCAATAATTTCTTTTAAATACTCAAAATAAATACTCATTTTAAATACTCTTAAAAACTATATCCAAACAAGTTTTTTAATCATACTTCTAAATACTCAAAATAAATTCTCATTCTAAATACTAATTATAAATACTCTTAAAATTTCAATCCAAACATCCCATAAAGATTAAATAACATTTTTTTTTTTGAAAATATATAGACTACAATTTAGATTTCTCTTAATTGTAGACTAAGTTTTAGATTTTTATACACTCTAACTTTCTTCAAATTAAATGATCCAAATTAATTATTTATCAACAAAAAAAGTGTTATATTTCCTTGAAATCTACTCGTCAATATAATTTATTATTAAAAACAAAAACTTGTCATAGATATTTTGATTTTAATTAGCAAGAGACTGCAGCGGGGAACATGAGTCTGCAGAAGTGGGAATATTGAGGGACTTGAGGGCTTTGAGTTGGGTCAAGGTTTGGCGGTGGCGACGGCGAGGCGGAAATATAGAATGTGATGAAGAAGAGGAAGAGAGAGTGAAAAAATGGCGAGGATTGAGTGAGTTTCACGCCTTTTCTTTTTTTCCATTGTTCTTCTTCACCACGGTAGCTGTACACTTTTTTTTTTTTTCCACATACTTTTAGTGAAGAGCGATTGAAAACCGCACCCACTTTTTCCCCTTTGACCCATTGTATTTGTAAGGCTTTCAATAATTCACATTTTGTTTTTTTTGTTTTTTTTGTTTTTTTAAATCTTCTCTCTCGGTAGGGTTTTGTTTAGAAGAAGAGAAATAGAGAAAAAAAAAAAAAGAAGATGATCCATAAAACAAGATTTTTTGGGAGACGTGTCAGCTTTCTCGAAAGCATGCCCCTATATTTTTACACAGATTAATAAATTAACCCACAATTTTGGCCAGCAATTTATTTGATTATTTACTTTTTTTTTTTTTTTTTTAATTAAACAACCATTGGGATGTTTATGGAGATTTTAGTTAGAATCATCATTTAGAGTAAAGTTTTATCTTAAATATTTGAAAGTAATCTTACCATTATTTTGATGTAATTTATAAGGAGAGAAAATTAATATTTGGAGTGATATTTGAACTAGTGATCTAATAATCATTTAGCGTACACAATATTATTATTGTTGTGGTAAAATTTTAATTTATTTTCCATTTTGCTTTCTTCCTTCTTTTTTTTTTCATTTTCTTTCCATTTCTTATGATAGACTTCCAAACACAATTAATTTTAATAGAATACTTTGGGTTTTTTTTTTTACTAACATATTTTCTTTTTATGACTAACTTTCATGGTTGAATTTCCAATCTGACTATGCCAAAGACTTCCGTCTTTAGTGAGTATTCTTTAATCTAACTCATGATTATTCTACAAAATATATTCATAAAAAAATTTCTCTATAAGAATGTTACAAATAATTTTTTATTAATTATTTTTTAAACAAACGCATCAAAATGAATTATTGTAATCAATTAAAATAATCACTCAATTGAAATCAATCATTTTTAATCATTTATTTCTAATAATCACTCATTACGAATTTTCATCAAAACGAGTTATTATCTATAATCTATCAAAAAAAACTAAAATTAGTAAAACTAAAATCTCTAATGAGTCAAAAAAAATTTGATCCAACTATTCACAAACCTTCCTCCAAATCCAAGGTAGTTCATCTAATTCATTGCATTTTAATTTCATAAAAAAAAAATCAACTCAGGCAGAGTTGCTTAACTTAAAACTCAGATTAACTTAACACTCATCTTAACTTAACCCATTTTAACTTAACTCTCCTAAATAACTCCTTGCCCAAAAACACCATTAGTTGTATATCTTCCGGGACATTTGCTACGAGAGGATGAAAATGAATAATTAGTATTTCATCCATTTCTCCCAAATCACATTTTTCTTACATCATTTTCATTATTTGATTGTGGAATGGTTATAATCTTCGCTTCCCACCAAACACAAGCACACTTCTGGTAGATTAATTAGCATAAAGTCAACCATAACAAAGTTCAATCAAATAAAGTTAAGATTTAAAATCATGCCATTGATTTCAATCTCCCCTTCTAAAAGTAATTGTACACGAGTGTTCAAAAAAAAAAAAAAAAAGAAAAAAAAAGAAAAGAAAATAGTATGTTTGTTTTTTCAAGAATGGCCTATGGTATACTGATTCATTCTTCTTCCCGTCTCATCACCCAAACTAAATTGACAAAAAGAGAGAAGATTTCAAATCTAGATAGTATCTATAATCGAGTTGAGATTTTTTCATATTTTTGAAGTAAAACTCCACAAGTTAATCCTGATTTTGAAATTTAGCATTCCTAAATATCTATTCGAACTCAAGTTTTCCTCATTCATCTGCTTAACCTATTCGATCTCGTAGATTTTATTTTTTATTTTTTTGAAAAGATAACTCGTATACTTATTTGAAGAGAAGGATATAAGAAAATAACACAAACAAATTTCGTTAACGAAACAGTAAAGTTTGTTTGTTTGTTGTATTTTTATTTTTATTTTTTTAAAATAGAACTTAGCATACTTTCTTTAGCAAACTAAATTTCGTTAGCGCTTAATTCCCCCTTCTGTTTAGAATTCAACCTTTCTTCATTTTCATTAAAACTTGAACTTAGCATTAGTAACTGCTTCCACAGTTCTAACACATAGTAACTACAATGAAAACAAGTTATTTTGGAAGAAAATAATGCTGGCCATAACAAACACAAAACCAATACATTTTTTTAAGTGTTTTTGTACCTCTTTTTCCAAGGAGAGAACTTGGGCATGGTTAAGCAAGTGTTACAATCAATTTACAACGTACATAGCTGAATGATTTGGATCACCGAAAGCTGGTAGAAGGGAAGTTGCGCAATGGATTCTGCCTCAGCAACTCCGTTTCCCTGCTTAAACAACATGAAAAATGTTGGCTGCAAATTATATCACTCGGCCTCATGCAAAATGGAGCACTGGAAATACTGTGTTAATGATTTCTCACCTTTTATAATCGCGTCCATCAAACTGCCTAAGGTGTGTGGTTGAAGACTTGTCGCCTTCCTCGTGTTCCAGTTTAGGGGCCCTGTAAAAGGACAAGGAATTGATGCGAAGTTAATGAACCTCTTGGCTCTTGGTTAACTATCTGTGACTAAACAATGCTTTATCTTACTCTTCAGATTCTTCATCAACAAACACCTTTATAGGTGCACCAGCATTTGCTCCTCCAATCCTGGATCCAATTCTTTGTGGTATCTGGCAACAGAAACGTTATGGATCTTATAAACCATATCAGCTATATAATTCAAGTATCAAATCTAGTAAACATTTGCTCATTGATGCCATTGCCAAACCTTATGGGAAGTCCATTTGGAAGGAAGTGCATTGTTTTCTTTATTTCTCTCCTTTCGACTCCCTAGAACTGAC
>JBBMEG010000022.1:233457-255435 GCA_037832605.1 Cyclanthera cordifolia | reverse complement strand
CACTACTCGTCTACTCTAGGAGAAATAGACAAAACTTAAAGATGTAAATTTGTTGTCCACCTTGAGGACAAGGTGCTAAAAAAAAGGGGAGGGTAATTGTTAGCATCCAAGATTCAAGAAGTGGTTATAACCAACTTATCCAAGATTCAAGAAGTGGTTATAACCAACTTCTTGTTAGGAGGTTATACGGTTTCTTGTTAGGAGGTTATTTGGTTAGTAGTTAGTTGTTAAACTAACTATGGTTAGTAGTTAGTTGTTAGCCATTTGGATTAACTAACTAGCCTATATAATGTACCCTCTATCCACATGATGAGATATCGAATTTGATTTGGATTTTCATGAGTGAGTAGCCTTGATAGCTCTTATCAGTTATTTTTTTCAGATGATAACAAAATTGAACGGCGTGACGTCGGTGAGCAGCTTAGCTAGGTTATGGGCACCAATTTAGAGTTTTCTAGGATAAATCTCTTATAAATTACAATTTTAAGTTTTAATTCAGTTCTATGTTTTCTTCTAAGTTTGAACCTTTTGAATTATTCTAGACTCAACTTAGTTTTATTTTGTGGATGGTTACGAATGCTAATAAACTTTTTTTACTTCTCTTTTAATCTTGAGCCCAAGTAACCAAGTGTTTACTTTCTTTCAATAAAATTTAATTTTATTGCAACCATATTATTTAACTTGTTTTTAAAAGAATTTCGGGTTCTTACAATTGGTATCAGAGCCATGTAGACCGCCTACCTCGTAAGCACTAGTACCATAGCCAAGCTTAAGAAACCAACCACGTCATCGCCAGGTTTTGTAAAATTTCAGTTGGGAATTGTTCAGAATTTTGACTATTTAGTTTTATTAGTATTTTAAAATTTTCTTTGGTCTAAGCTGTAATTGGCTTGTTCTGTGTAATATTTACATGACCCTCGTCTTCTATGTATGCTTATAGATTATGGCACGAGGTAGCAATACTTCATGAGGCAGAGGTGGCAGAAGGGGTCGGGGACATGAAGTCCTTGAGCAAAATATCCCTATTCATGACCCACCAATGGTGGATAACCATATTGAACAAGGTGCAGCTAATGAGACAACACCTGCAAACACTGCCAACTTTACCCTGACTGCAACTCAGTTGCAGGCTATAGTTCAGCCAGCTCTTGCCAGCCAGGCAACCTTGTTCAATCAGAACGAGAGTCAGTTACTGAAGAGTCCAAATACTTGAAGGACTTCAAAAAGTATGACCCAAAGAACTTTGAGGGTCAATGCGTGGATCCTACTACTGCAGAGGCTTGCCTAGCTTCTATAGAATCTATCTTTAGGCGCATGAAGTGCCCAGATGGCCAACAGGTTCTATGTGCTACCTTTGCTCTACAGGGTGAGGCTCTACTCAGGTGGGAATCAGCAGAAAGAACCATAGACACCACAGGGGGGCCAGTTACTTGGACACAATTCAAGACCATGTTCTTTGAAAAGTACTACCCTACAGTAACCAAGTATCAAACTCAAGCAAAATTTTTACGTCTGAAACAAGGTGACAATCAATCAGTAGAGGAATACGAAAGAGAATTTATCAAGCTTGGTAGATTTGCTCCTAACTTGATAGACACTGATGCGAAGAAGACTGAACGCTTCATAATGGGCCTGAATGATGAGATACATGGGTTCATTGCAGCACTTCAGCCGGCAACTTATGCATCCGCCCTTCGAGCAGCAGCATTATTTGACTCATGTCGTCGTAAAACCTCTATAGCCACCGAGCAGATACAAAAGACACCACATAAAAGGAAATTTGAGAAATCCTTCCCTAAGCAGCAACAGACTCATACTCAATTTAAGCGATTTGACCGTCAAGGACGGTCACCTACGACAAACCTATGTGTGCTAAGTGCACGAAGCACCACGATGGGCAATGCCTAGCAGGATCAGGTGTATGCTTCAGGTGTGGTAAGACGGGTCATAGAGCAACTGAGTGCTTAGGAGTAGGAGCTACAAATGCACGTCACTCCACTAGTCAGTATGAGTCAGACACCACTAGAAAGGGATAACAAAGAGGTAAGGCTTATGCCGCTATCAATAAAAGGACCGTTAATACATCTTCTGTTGTGCCAGGTACCTTGTCTATTTGTGGTCATTATGCTTTTTCATTAATCGGCTTTGGATGCACACATTCGTTTATATCATTTGATTTTGTAAATGAAGTTCACTTTGATTGGAGCCTTTAGGCTTTGATTTGTTAGTATCGACCCCAGTAGGAGCGGAGTTGTTGGCCTATCATAGGGTTAAAGCTTGTCAGGTGTTATTATCAGATCATCCGTTAGATGTGACCCTCGTCATTTTGGTGTTATTTTGGGCATGGATTGGTTGTGTAAAAATCATGCAATCATTGATTGTCACCGTAGGGAAGTTGTTTTTAAACCCTCAGGTAGGCCTAGTTTTAAGTTTAGAGGGATCAAATCTAGAGAAGTCTTAAAAGTCATCTCAGCTTTAAAGGCAAGAAGATTGATGAGCCACGGGGCATGTGGCCTATTAGCCAGTGTTTTGGATTCTAGAAGTGAAGTGCTAGATGTGAGCTCGGTGCCCGTGGTTAGTGAGTTTGCAGACGTGTTTCCAGAAGATCTCCAAAGCTTACCACCTATTCGAGGTATTGACTTTTGTATTGAACATTAACCAAGGGACAACTCCTGTATCAAAAGCTTCTTATAGAATGAATCTAGCAGAGTTAAAAGAACTTAAACTATCAGTTTTGTTTGCCCTAGTGTTTCACCTTGGGGTGCTCCAGTTTTATTTGTGAAAAAGAAAGATGGTTCGATGCGTTTGTGCATCGATTACCGTGAACTCAATAAAGTAACCATTAAGAGTAAATATTTGTTACCTCGTATTGATGACATATTCGATTAGTAACAAAGAGCTTCAATTTTTTCAAAGATAGATCTACGTTTTGGTTATCACCAGTTGAGAATTAGAGAAGACGATATACCTAAAACGACCTTTAGGTCTAGATATGGCCACAATGAGTTTTTGGTGATGTCTTTCGTTTTAACTAATGCCCCTGTCTTCTTTATGGACTTGATGAATAGAGTGTTCAAGGATTTCCTCGACTTTTTTGCATTATTTTTATTGACAATATTCTGGTGTATTCCAAATCAAACGAAGAGCATGAGGTTCATCTTAGGCGAGTGTTGACCGCTCTAAAGAAAAACAAATTGTACGCGAAGTTCTCCAAGTGTGAATTTTGGCTTCCGCAGGTATCCATTCTAGATCACGTGGTGTCAGCAAATGGCATTTTGGTAGACCCATAAAAATAGAAGCAGTGTCAGAATGGCCTCATCCGACTTCAGTCACTGGGGGTGCGTAGTTTCTTAGGCTTAACAGGTTATTATTGTCGCTTTGTTGAGGACTTTTCAAAAATAGCCTCGCCTCTGACTCATTTGACTCGAAAGGGGAGCTCGTTTGTATGTCTAATGCTTGTGAAGCAAGCTTTCAAGAACTTAAGAAAAGGTTGGTGACGGCTCTTGTACTTTCTTCACCTAACGGTAGTGGAAACTTTGTTGTTTACTATGATGCTTCGATTAAAGGTTTGAGTTGTGTGTTAATGCAACAAGGTAAAGTAATTGCTTATGCTTCTCGTTAGTTTCAGCAGTATGAACATAATTACCCTACTCACGATCTAGAGTTGGCTGCGGTAGGTTTGCTTTAAAGATTTGAAAGCACTACTTTTACGACAAAAAGACCAAAATCTTCATTGATCATTAGAGCCTAAAATACTTCTTCACCCAAAAGGAGTTGAACATGAGACAACGTAGATGGTTAGAGTTGGTGAAGGATTATGATATAGAGATTTTGTATCGCCCTAGGAAAGCAAATGTTGTTGTGGATGCTCTTAGCAGAAAAACAGCTCATACCTCTGCCTTATTAGCTAATCAAGCACATATTCGTACTGATTTACGACCTGTAGAAAAGTTGTGAATTACTAAAGCCACAACTAAGTTAGCTTGTTTGTCTGTACAATAAACCATGAGATAGCGTATCATTAATTCACAACAAGGAGATCTAAAATGCATTGACTTTTTACAACAGATTGAATCAAGGCAAGTTTGTGAATTTTCTTTGTTAGGTGACCATGGTATTTTGTTTAAAGGACGTCTGTGTGTATTCGACCGAGGTGACCTTAAGGGTGAGATTTTGTCAGAGGCACATACCTCTCATTTTTCTTGGCACCCAGGCAGCACAATTAATTAATCGTGATTTTGAAACGGTTTTATTGGTGGCGAAACATGAATAGGGATGTGGCTGAGTTTGTTAACAAGTGTTTAACTTGTCAGCAAGTAAAAGCTCCTAGATAAAAACTAGCAGGGTTATTACAACCATTGAGTGTTCCACATTGGAAATGAGAGGAAATGTCCATGGATTTAATCTCTAGGTTACCTAAGACTAGGATTGGTTTCACCATTATTTGGGTCATCGTGGACAGGCCCACTAAGTCGGCACATTTCATTACGGGGAAGCCTACTTATTCAGTTGAAAAGTGGGCATAATTGTTCATGGAAGAAGACGTTAGGCTTCATGGGGTTCTTGTTAAGATCATTTCTGATCAAGACCCTCGTTTCACATCTGATTTTTGGAAGAGCTTTCAGAAGGCCTTGGGTACACCATGTAACTTTTGCCCAACGTTTCATCCTCAAACGGATGGCCTAACAAAAAGGTTGAATCAAACTCTAAAAGATATGTTGCGTGCTTGTGTGTTGGATTTTTCAAGGAGTTGGGATAAGTATTTACACTTGATGGAGTTTGCTTATAATAATAATTATCAAGCAACAATAGAGATGACACCATTTTGAGGCTTTATATGGTAAAAGGTGCAGGTCTCATGTTTATTGGGATGATGTAGGTGTTTGAAAATTGTTAGGACCAGAGCTGATTCAGTCTACTAATGAGGCAGTTCAGAAAATTCGAACTAGAATGTTAACCGCTCAAAGTAGAAAGAAAAGTTACGCTGATGTACGTCGTAGAAGCATATAGTTTGCAATTGGTGATCATGTGTTTCTCAAGGTGGCACCTTTTAAGGGCGTATTAAGGTTTGGAAAGAAGGGAAAGCTAAGCCCTAGGTTTATCTGGCCGTGTGAGGTTTTGGAGCACATTGGTCTGGTTGCTTATCGCTTGGCTTTACTTCCTTCTTTATCTGTAGTTCATGATGTGTTTCATGTATCTATGCTCAGGAAGTACATATCTGACCCATCACATGCTGTGGACTTTAATAAGCCTTTGAAATGAATGAAAATTTATCTTATGTTGAAAAGCCTATTGAGTTGATTGCTCGGGATCGTTTGCTCAGGATCATAAGACTCTTCGTAACCGAAGTGTTGACCTTGTTAAGGTTTTATGGCAGAACAACAAAATTGAAGAAGCAACTTGGGAGCGTGAAGAAGAAGTTCGAGCTAAGTACCCTAAGCTCTTTCTAGCACCAACTTTTGAGGATGAAAGGTTTGTCACCTTCATTGACGACCATACTCGTTTAACCTGGGTGTATCTTCTAGCAAATTATTCTGATGTTAAAGAAGTGTTAATTCATTTTTATAACATGATTGAAAATCAGTTCAAAACAAAGATTAGCATCCTTCATTCGGATAATGGAACTAAATGTTTTATACTCATCTAACCGAGTTCTTATATAGCAAAGGTATCTCATCAATCGATGTGTAGAAACACACCTCGACAAAACGGTATTGCTTTAAGAAAAACCAGACACTTGTTAGAAGTCTCTTGTGCTATTATATTTTCAATGCATGTACCGCAATATCTATGAGGTGATGCGATTTTTACAGCTACCTACCTTATAAATAGAATGCCCACTAAAGTGTTAGGTTTACGCACTTCTTTAGAACATCTTAAAAACATCTTCCCAACCATTCAAATTTTTTTAGATCTACCTGCCAAGGTTTTTGGATGCAAAGCCTTCGTTCATGTGTCCAGTTCTTCACAGTCTAAACTAGATCCTCGTGCCATAAAACGGCTAAGCGATTTTATAACCTAAGCTTTTCTTAACCAGCTGACCTTACTTTGTAAGCCCTTAGCCTCCCTTTCTTTATAGAAAGAAAAATGCGTAACCTTAACGTACTTTCTTTCTTACTTTAGCATAGGACTTCGACACTTCAACTTTTGTATTTTTCTAGGCTACATATCCCATAAAAAGGCTTATCGATGTTACGATCCTGTAGTAAGGAAGTTTTATGAGAGTTTGGATGTATCCTTGATAGAAAATCAATCCTGCTTTCCCAATCCCTTTCAGGGGGAGATGACTACATGCGAAGGCAATTTTTGGGACATCTCTCTTCTTCCTAATATTGTTCACCATGAGGTTTTTTAGAACCGAGGCATAATATAGGAGGTTTCTCTTCAGGAGGAGAAATACCACAAAGTAATCAGCCTGAATTTTAAGTTTATACTAGAAGGAAGCTGAATGAAAATAATAACGACACAATGATTGATCTGATACACGTCTAGTCTGATGCTTCGACAACTGATTCTAGCACTCCAGGTAACCTACCTTCCAACTCTTCTCTTCCTGAAAATGGTTTGTGTGATGTTTCTGATCTTGATACTTTTATAGCATACAGGAAAAGAACTCGTAACTGTACCAAATACCCCATTAAGAACTATTTGTTCTACCACAATTTGTCCAATACTTATAAAGCTTTTACATTTAGGATAACTAACCTGTTTCTTTCAACAAATATATAGGAGGTCCTATAAGATTCGAAGTGGAATTGAGCTGTTATGGAGGAGATAAATGCGCTCAAGAAAAAATTATACATAGGACGTAGTTAAGTTACCGAAAGATAAAAAGACAGTAGGATGCAAATGGGTTTTTACTATAAAATGTCATGCATATGGGAGAATCGAAAGGTACAAGGCAAGATTAGTTGCTAAAGGGTTCACTCAAACCTATGGAACTAACTATCAAGAAATATTTGCCCAGGTAGCCAAACTGAACTCAATTAGAGTTCTGCTATCTATTGCTGTCAACAAAGATTGGTCTTTGTATCAATTTGATGTGAAAAATGCTTTATTTAATGGTGATCTTGAAGAAGAGGTGTATATGGGCTTACCACCTGGCTTCGAAACAATGGATGGAAACAACAATGTATGCAAGTTAAAAAAAAGTGTTGTGTGACGTCAAAAAATCGTCTAGAGCTTAGTTTGAACGATTTGAAAAGGCAGTTGCAAGTTGTGGTTTCCTTCAAAGTCATGCAGATCACACTATGTTTTACAAACATACTAGAGATAACAAGATGATTGTTCTGATAGTTTATGTTGATCATATTATTGTGAAGGTAATGACGAAGTAGGGATAACTCACTTGAAGAAAAAAAAAATAGCAAATGAGTTTCAAATAAAAGACTTAGAGTTCTAAAATATTTTCTGGGAATGGAGTTTGCAAGATAAAAAATTGGTATTATAGTAAATCAAAGGAAATATATCATAGATTGACTAAATGAAATTGGGTTACTTGGCTGCAAACTAATGAAAACTCCTATTGAACAAAATGTGAAACTACAGACAGCTACAAAAGAAGAAGTAAAGGACTCTGTTTCTCTTTTCTGAAACTCCATTCTATTGAGGAGTTCTAGGGATTGAGAGTTGAGATGTTATCACATGTTCTACCAAGTAGTTTTGGAATTCCAAGTCCATATACTCTCCACCACGATCCAATCATAATGTTTTAATCCTTCTATCTAATTGATTCTCAACCTCAGCTTTAAACTCCTTGAACTTTTCAAAGGTTTCTGTTTTTACTGCATTAGATAAAGATATCCATATCTTGAGTAGTCATCCGTAAAGGATAGAAAGTACTCATACCCTCCTCGAGTTTTAACATTCATCGAACCACATAAGTTTGAATGTATAAGTTATAAGGGTTGTTTGGCTCTAGTCTCTTTTGTTGTAATACGTCTCTTGGTACTCTTGCCTTCTATGCAAGATTCACATACAGGTAAAATGTCCATCTCTAACCCAGTCAGAGAACTACTTTTTACTAAACTTAGATGCCAAAGATATGTTTTGGATTACAGAGAAATTCTTTGTCGTTTGTTCTACTATTACTCGTTGTCATTTCTAACTACTATGTTTGAAACAACTTTTCTAGTTCTAACCTTTAAGACTATTTGTCCACTGTCTAACTACTCCCAATAGTCACTTCTCTTAAATGAAGAACACACATGTTCAGTGCCTCCTAAATCAACTATCTAAGGGTTGGAAGATTCTCCAACTAAACAAGACTCAAGTATAGATAAATCCAATTTACCTTCCTTGTCATTCTTCTTCATTTCATTGTACTTATGAACAATGACAATGAAAACATTTTCCATCCTTCTTGGTCTTGACTATTTTTATTTTGGGTGCATTTCCTCTATTCAACCTTCTCTTCTTATATATAGCCTTTGAGGTCCGACTTTCAAGCTTTGTTCTTGAGCTCCAAGCTCTCGAATTGAACTTCTAGGAGACGACACCTGTCTCCATTTTTAAGTTCATATAAAAGAGTAGCGTTTCTAGAAAATAATTTGCATTGTTGAACTTATTTTTTATAACCTTATTCATTTATACAGTATTTAAGCACATCATCATCTAATGACCATTCTCCCTAATTGATGTCCCCGCCTTTTCTTTCGCATTATGAATTTCTATTTGAGGCACCATGCTTTCCTTGACTCAAAGACTACTCAGACATCTAATATAGAGATTCCATCTCGTCATAAGTCATCGCTCTTAGGTTTCTTGGTCGAGACATCCGAGACGTACGCCAACTTATAGACCTCTTTTCATTGACACCATGTCAATGAAAATGCATCTCGCGAACATTTTATGTTGCATAGACTACAAGTTCTGGAGAATCGTTCTTCATTAGAACAAGCTTCTCGTCGTCCAACGACAAAAATTATGTTGATATTATTTTTTCATGTAGTTTAGATTTTCTTCGGTTAAATTGTCAATAGAAGATTTCGAGATTTAGTAATTTAGGTTTGTTGCTAGATTATAAGTTAAAATAACATTTCAGTTTTATTGCAATTTAAAAACGTCATTCATGGTTTTGGCATAAAAATGATTTAAAAATTATTGAAGTTAAAATCTAGGCAACCATACTATTGATAATTATTAATGCCAAGAATTTCACCTCCTTCGTTTCGGGAAGTGAGGGTTAGGAAAATCCAATTGATTGCAGCTTTCTCCAGACCTTCGGGAAAAGCATTAAAAAAAAAGGATCGAATGGTACGATTCCTCCGTTGCCCCAAAATGAAAGGGACGGTCTCGTAGTTCTTGGTCTGTGAAGATATGTTGTTAGGTGCTCCATTTTATTTTCCCATTGAGGCCGAACGTAAACCTATGCTCGAGAGATAGTTGTCCATACATAGATAAGACATGTATGGATCTCGAGAAGAGAGGAGCCATGGTGGTCCCCCCGGACCGCCCGGATCCTACGAGTGAATAGAAAGTTGGATCTACATTGGATCTCACCTGAATCGCCCCATCTATCCTCCTGAGCAGAAGTTTGGTTTCAAACCCCGGTTCGAACAGGAGAAGTACGCCATGCTAATGTGCCTTGGATGATCCACATCTCAGGGTCAGGCGATAATATCCATAAATTACTTGTTTTTGGTAAGAGATGGACATTACTATATGTAAATTCAGGTGCATGGTACACATCGGTACTCCAATACCTTTCTCTCTCTGAGTCAGAATAAATATGTTTTTGAACCCCTTCTTTTAAATTGAGTGTATGTTCCCGCGCGAATCTCAGCAATCACTTGTTCTGATTCTACATATTGATCTAAAAGTAAACTTTTTGGTGGAATAGTGACGTTATGTATAATATCCTCACTCTTAATAGTTACAGACAAGTCTATATAACATAAAAAAAAGCAGGATTGAGAAAGTCCTAAATATGATTGAGGGTCAAATACTGATTTCTAAGATCAAACCCGTGACACTGGTGTTGAACTGAATAACACCAAACAATGAAACCATTGTGCCACCAACCCTTCAATATTCTTTGAATAACTTTACTACTAGTTTAAAATTCAGAGTGTTTTCGTAATTAATTTTCTAGTTTTGTCGGTCTCTGTCCTTATTTTAAATACTACAAAATGTCTATATTTTCCAATTAGAGGTCTATAATATTTTTTTATTTTAAATTTTTGTCTAAATCAATATTCAGGAAAGTAGGATAATTTTTTTTATTCTTAAAATGCCCTAAAGCCATTTATTAATTAATATATTAAATAATAAGAATAGAATTAAATAACTCCATCCCTATAAATATCTCCTTTTTAACCAATTTTTTTATTTTCCAACTTTTTAAATAGTTAGATTTAATTTTTCAAAATAAACATAATTTAATCAATCTTCTAAATATCTTATATTTGTTTTCTACATTCTACACAATTGATGTTGACTCTAAAAAAACTATTGGAAAAATGTTAATATGTACATGTAAGTACATAACCACATCTTAGCCGAAACTGTTCCAATATGTACTATATCAAACGACAACGAGCCAAATGGTAGGGTCTATCTTTGCTCGTATCTTTTGAGGAAAAAATAAATAAATAAAAGATCAACAAGTTTGGTTATAAAAAAACAATGAAAAACATTAATACAATCAATTGAAATTTTTATTTTGAGAGCAAATAAAATATCTCTTTAACTTTTTTATTTTTTCATTTTTTAAATCGTTGAATTTAATTTTCAAGATAAATTTTATCAAATCATATTCTAATATATTTCCTAAATATCTGAAATTGGATTATACCGCACGCGAAAATTCAACTACATATCACTGTACATAATCGTACATATTCAAGCATATCTTTGATGCATTGTACTTATTGGTACATATGTATACAATTTGCACAACATAGACATATATATCCAATGCATACTAAATACAACACAAAGTCGAATATGAATACATATGTCAATCTATTGACATCATAGATATATGTACATCCACTTACGACATATATAAAACAAGTAAATTTAGACCATAATACATCATATGTAATATATAATACTTATATACGATCATAAAAGTATATATATGCTACATACCTTACTAAGATTGAGGTACATATAGGTTTGTATATAAAGAAAATAAAATAAAGAAAATCTTTTTTTTCTTGTCCTATAACATTTAAAAAAAGTTTAATGCCTATGTTTTGAAATAAAATTTCTCTAATTTTGTTTCAAAAATCAAATTTGTATCTAAATTTTTATTCTCTAATTCAAATGTCCAACAAATTCAATGATAATACTTGATTTATGCAAACTTTATTCGTGTAATGTTTTGAATTAAAATATTGTTTTTTATATATTTTTAAAAATATATTAAAGAAATTATATTAAGATTAACTTTAAATAAATAATAAATCTTTTGAAAACACAATTTCTCTGATATAAAATTCTATTCATAACAAAATATTCAAAATTTCGCTGGGCGTATAAAACAAAACACAACTTCAAAGCTGAGACGTGAATAATATGTGCTTCGATTATGGTATTGAAAAAGCAAGATAATTGTGGTAAGTCATCTTTTTGATAGAGTTGCAAGTCCATTTTTTTTAAAAAAGAGAAGAAAGTTAAAGAATGTATTTTAGTTATTGTTACATAATTGAAAAGGTTGAATGTTGCAAAATCTCTAAAACATTAGTGATGACAAATGCAATGTTGTATGTGAGTTATTTATCTTTTTAATTCTTATTTTACTCCCCAAATCATTATTCTGCATTTATGTCATTAATATGTACACCTATGTACCACCTTATTTGTTGATGAACTTTCAAATATTTGCCTTGAGTTTTAAAGTTTAAAATAGTATAAATACTTGATTGTTTTGATTTTTCAAGAATTCTCCATTAAAATAAAAATGATTTTAGTGAAAAGTAATTAAATATTATTTTGGGTAAGTTGTTATAAGAGAGTCTGATAATAAATAAATTAAATTAAATATGAAAAGTAATTATAAAGTATTATTGTCAAAATAAATTTCTGAATTTATTAAATTAATTAAAAATGAAAGGTTAGACATAGAAATTTAAAATTAAAAAAAAAAAGAAAAAAAAAAGAAAGAAAGAAGCTAGTCTTTATCTAAATTATTTTTCAAAACTTAAACCATTTGTCTATTTGTCTTTATTTATTTATTTTTTTTATTTTGAGTTATGAATAATTTATAATAACGAAAAGAATAGAGAATAGCCGACACTAACATGGGCCATGTTAGTGTAAATGGTAGATCTGTATTTTAGATTTTTTTAAAAAATTATTTGGAGAGACACGTTTTAGAAAAACACTCCAATTCAAAGTACTAACAAAACAATAAGATCAAACTTTAAAAACGAAAAACAATAAAAAACAATTAAGATAATCGTTAATAATTAAAAAAAAAAAAAAAACAGATGCAGTTATTTTATTTATTTATTTTTTGACAGTAGATGCGATTAATTTTTCTTCTCTCTTTACGTCGTTTATTTATAATTGGATTTGAACCTACGATTGTTTTTTGAAAAAAAGATTTGATAATTGGATTTGAAATAATATTAGATTACCAAGTTGAGAAGAGTCCAGAGTCGCTCTTCTTCTTCTTCCCTTCGACAGCTGTTGGTTTCACTCTCGTCTACGCTTCTGCCTCTTTCTCAAACCTAATTTCTTCCCCTTTATTTTTTATTTTATTTTCTTAATTTCTTCCCCATTCTCTGAATCACTTCTCAAGATCTGCATCTGCAATTCTACGCATTCCATGTCTCCTGCTCGATGATCTTCTCTACTTGATCTCCCAGATTTAACTCACTCCTCCGGTAAGTCTCTCTCTCTCTCTCTCTCTCTCTCTCTCTCTCTTGTTCTTCATCTTGTCCTTTATTGCATTGACTTTCTCTTACATTTTCCCACTTTGAATCGCTTTCACACTTTCTAATCTCTTCTTCTCCCCTTTTATGTTCATGCTTCCGAATTCCATTCTTTAGCAATCTCTCTCTGTGTCCCTCTTTCATAGATTTGAGTTCTTTGTTACGCAATCATGGCCGAAGCTCACGTCTCTGAGGTCAACGAGAAGTGTGCCTTGGATATGAGTACCTACGAGAATTTGCCTAAACCTTGCAATGCAGCACCCCTTGACTATGCTACAGCCATTCCCAAGGATGATGCAGATGGGTCTTACGTTTTCGTTACCTCTATCGATGTTGCTACTTCTGATGATCACATTGCTTCGGATCTCGATCGGCTACCTAACTGTTCTCACAATGGCCACACCGACTTTGAGGTTTATAACGGGGAATTGAGCACTGATGACCGTAGAAAACCTGAAGCAAATTTTGTTTCTGATAAGATCAGAGTGGCGGGTGATCTTCACTTTTCTGACGCCAAGGTAGATGAAGCGGAACCTGGAGTGGATTCCCCTGGAAAGGCAGAAGAAACTCGAATTCCGGAGGACGAGGCTATCAACGAACCTGGCGAACACCATTGGGTAGAGTCTGACTCTCAGATTCATGAAGAAAATCAAATAATTTCCACCTGTGAATCTTTAAACGCCGATGCAAATCTCAGTGTGGAAATCGAGTTGGAATCTTTTCAAAAGGCGGATGATACTCAAATTCATGAGGAAAATGGAGTAGTGGAAGTCATCAAGTCTTCTGGTACCAGGGCAAATCATGGGATACACATTGAGGCGTTCTCTTCTCAGAAGGCAGACGGCATCCAAATTCACAAGGATAATGAAACAGTTGCAACCGAGTTATCTGATACTGTGCTAACCAGTGGGGAAGAAATTAAGGCAAAATCTTCTCAACAGCCAGACAACATTCAGAATCATGAGGAAAATGGAATAGTGAACACCCCCACGTTGTCTCATACTGAGGCAAATCCTAGGCCAGAAACTGAATTGGAGTCTTCTCAGGAGGTGGAGGACATTAAGCTTTATGGCAAAAATGAAATAGTGGATGCCATCGAATCTTCTGCTACCATGGAAAAGTGTGGGCAGGGTGAAGTATTTCCCAAGGATAATGAAACAGTGGCTACTTATGAGTTGTCTGATACCATAGAAAACCGCAGTGAAGAAATTGAGTTGGAATCTTTTGGCAGAGAGGAAGGCATTCGAGAACCGCAAGATGCAAATTTGGAGGCTGCCGATTGCCATTGTGTGAATGGCAAAGAGAAGGTTGATGAGATGGTTAATAAAGCTGTGATAAGTCATCCTGTAGGGGGAATTGGAGAATCTCAAATGATAAGTATGGGTGCTCCTAAATCTGAGCCAGATCATCCACTTGATTCAGTGGAGGACGTCAAGGCAGAAGGTAAATTAGGGGTTGCCTTAAATGAAGAGTACTCTGAGAGAACGCAAGTTAGAGTTAGTCAAATTGGTGAACATTACCATGTTGTTGGTGAGGGAGAAGAAAGTCTTAATAATGCGGTTCTTGTTTTAGAGCCATCTGAAGGAAACAAAGTGGACATGGAGAAGCATTTGGCAGCAGCTTCTAGTTCACTAGTCAATTCAGAAGACGTAAATGGTTCTATCTTCATTAGCATTGAACATGGCGTAGCTTACAGTACTAGCTTCCATGACAATACTGAAATATCCTGCTCTGTAGATTCTGATATTGCTACTGTTGAAACTCATAAATTCTCTCCAACCAAGCCAATTGCTGATCCAAAAGTAGAGTTAAACGAGAATACTCTTAATGAACACGAGGTCAATCATGTCTTGGAACTAGAAGGGAATTCATTAATGGCGGCCCATCCTAAAGAGGATGAATGTGACAAGGTCGAAGTTTTGGAAGGTACAGTCTCTGAAAATGGATATGAGATGCCCACTGCACCTGACGAATCAAGAATTTCTTGTGGTGACGACTTTGTTGCCGGAAGCCAATTAATTACTGAGGAAATTGAACCTTCGCAAAGCATTGAAAGAGCAGCAGTATCTACTGTTGTGGTAGGAGATACTTCAACTGAAATAATGGAAACGTCTTCTATGCACTCTCGTAATGATGCAATACCGAGATCTGATCTTGAAATTGAGGACTATTCAATGTCTGAAAATGTTGCTTATGCTTGTGGTGATGTCCAACCGGATAATGAAGTCCAACCGGATAATGAAGTCCATGAAAATCATGATATCATCAGTCTTCTTGGTGACAATAATTTTGAAACCAAGTGTGAGAATGGTGACATGAATAAAGATAACCAATCAAATTTCCACATTAATGATAGGAGATCAAAATCTAACGATTATACTTCTATTAATTGTGAAGTAAGAGGTTCCACTGTTCCTGAAGTTCCTAATGATGACAATAAATCTTCTGAAACCCAACAAATTTCTGCTATTGAAACAGACTCAGAATTGCATGATAACGAACGTATCTCAAGTTCAATTGCTTATGATAAATTAGGAGATGACATGGAGATTACGTTTTCCATGGGAGGTGGTAGCAGAAATATACATGGTGATGATTGCACTGTATCAAAAACTGAAGTTCTCATAGGTTCTTTAGTAAAAGATGAAGGAGATCTTAACCCAGTGTCTGATATTGCTTTTGAAACGGACTGTAAACTGACAAAAGAACAAACTAAGGCCATTCATGAGGGTTACCAGATTGTACCTTCACCTATTTCTCCAGAAGTTTCGGTTGATGCTTTAGCTGGACGAAAAGCAGGTGCTGAGGCAGGAACAAAGCCTTTTAACTTTTTGATCAGGGTACCTAGATTTGATGATGAAAATATAAGAGAGCAGATTAAGTGTGCTCAGATGGAAGTTGAACGGAAGACCAAGGATCGAGAAGCCATTCGGGTTCAAATACAGACAACAAGGGTAATAATGGTTATTAATAAATTGTTTGAATGTTTAATATATATGTATATATGTATGTATATATGTATGTATATATGTGTATATATATATACATGTGGGTGTGTATAAAAATCATTTCATTGCTCAAATGGTTATCTGATCAGGCTGCATGGAAAGTGTTGAGTGATAACCTTGAAGCTGCAGTGTCAGATGGAAGAGCTGCAAGAGACTTGCTGAAGTCGAAACGCCAGGAGATAGACTCTGCTCAATCAGTGATAACAAAAGTGAAGAATGCAATATCTGTTGAGGATATTGATGGCAAGGTAAGTATGCATTGTGATGTTCTAGTTAAATATGTTTGTAGCAATTCTCCTCTCCCCTTTCACGTGTGTGCATGCTTGTGCCCCTTCATTTGTTTTTTATTTCAACATTTTGTGATTTCGCTGTTCAATGAATGTAGATACGTAACATTGAACACATGATAGAACATGAAACCCTGCCACTAAAAGAGGAAAAGCAATTGATTAGGGAAATCAAGCAACTGAAGCAGCTACGGGAACACCTTTCATCAACCGTGGGTAAGCAGGATGATCTTCAACAGGCATTGGACCAGAAAGACCAGATTGAAGAGCGCCTAAAGGTATGATTTAGGGTTTGTTACTTTTGTACCTTCTACCCAATTTGCTTCCATCTATGAAATATATAATACCCTGCTCTAAATATGGTTTCTAGTATTTGCAATGCAGCATAAGATTCAGTCAATTCTTCTACATTTTTTTAATGATTCATATTCATATGATATTTATTAATTGGTATCCTCATCTTAAATAATGGTTACAACTACAAATAGTTGCAATAGAGCACAAAATTAAGACAATGCATCTTTAATTTTGTTGTAAAGATGCATATTCTCATGATATTTAACAATTGTACTACACAGCTATTAAGAAAGGAGATGGATTTACTGAGAAACAATGTTCTAAAAGCTGAATCAACTGTAAAGGCTGCCAAGAAGAGATATAATGACGAAAGCTTAAAGTTGGATGAATTGCAATCCCAGTTTAAAGCAGCAGATAAGATTCGCCAAGAAGCTTATGTTTATTTACAGAGTTTGAGGAAGCAATTATATGATAAGGTTTGTACTCGTAATTTTCAAGCATATACAGCTTCGCCTATAATGTGTGCAATCTACTTGTGATAAAATTTTTAGGAGGGTCGGGATCTTTTTCTTTCATGACGTTTAAATGGAACGAAATTGACATCTGTTAGGAAAATAGTTTCCAACTTTCTATTTTAGCTGGTATAACATGCTTGGAAGGCTAGCTCAGATGAGGTTTTCTATCTTTGTTTTGACTTCTGTTCAGTCTAGGTTGAAAAATTGTCAGGTGGGGCCTGACTAAGGGGACATTTTTTGATCTTTAATAGATCATGGTACAATTTGTTGACTTTTTTTTAGTTGAATAAATCAACGTGAAAATTGAACAAGAGATGGTAACTAATAGACTTTATAGCCAATGTATGTGTCATTTTATGTTTCTTTCCATGGACTTTCCTCCACCAGTAGAGATCTTACCATTACCACTCAGAGAAAGTCTTACCGTTGAAATTTGTTTCTTGGCTTGCAGAACAAATACTGCTGGAAGTATCGGGATGACGTGAAGAAAGCGAATGAAATAGCATTGACTGGAGATGTAGAGAAACTGCGAAGTTTTTGTGTTAATCAGGTCACTTTATTCTTCCCTTCTTTTTATTGACATTTTCAAGTTACTATTTGTTATTTAGTTGGTGTTGCGATTTCTGATCTGCTTTCGTTTTGGGCATCGAGTTGTTTTTGTACTAAACTTATTGAGTTGTTTTTGTACTAAACTTATTGAGTTGTTTTCATACTAAACTTTTTAATGTTTTAGTTGGAGCGCATGATGGAACTATGGAACGTTAATGCTGAGTTCAGGGGAGACTATATTAAGAGCAACATGAAGAGTACCCTTAGACGACTTAAGACGTTGGATGGTCGCTCTCTTGGCCCCAATGAAGAGCCACATGTTCCAAACCATATTGCAAAGGAGGGACCAGCAAGGGACAATTCTTTTTCAATAGTTCCAACAATGCGGGAACCAGAAAAACTGATATCTGCTGATAATGCATGCGATAAAGATAAACCAGTGACCAAAGTAGTTGAAACTAAGAACAAAACGACAGAAAACAAGGAGCCTGGCACAGTTGTGGCTTTAGTGAGTGGCCATAAAAGTATTTCTAGCGAGAATCAGGTAGAAGAGCCACCGCAACTAGAGGATATAAAGCGATCAAGAGAGGAAGAGGAGCTGGCAGCAAAAGTAGAAGAGTTGAGAAAGGAAGAGGAAGCAATCAAGGTCAAGGAGCAACGTAAGTTGGAAGAGAAGGCCAAAGCCAAAGAGGCGTTAGAGAGGAAAAAGAGAAATGCTGAAAAGGCCCATGCTAGAGCAGTAGTTAAAGCACGAAAAGAGGCGGAAGAGAAAGAGAAGGTATTTCACATATTTAAATTGTCACCAAGTAGTAATATGGGTTCTATTGTATTATGAATTGCATTAATGTTGGCAGCTATGATGTATTTGTTGTGCACAGCTAAAGGAGAAGAGGGCAAAAAAGAAGGAAAGGAAGATGGCAGCTGGGAGTGAAGCTGGAAATGGTTGCAAAGAGGGGGAATCTGGTATAGCCATGGAGACCATTCCGTCGGAAACTGTAAAGGAGGAAGATAAACAGGGAACGACATCCAAGAGGCCTCAAAAAATGCCGCAGTACCCAAAACAATGCAAGATAAAGTCGTCAATTGCTCCTCCTCCTCTTAGGAATCGGGGTAAAAGGAGGATGCAAACATGGATGTGGGTTGTTTTTGCAACCTTGGTTGTTTTTGTGCTCTTCTTGGCGGGGCAACAGCGAAGCGGCTTCTCCACTAGATCTTTGGTTGGGTTTCTAAATTTAGAACGCAAATTCAATTTTATATAAAAAAGTGACACATTTAGTTTGGCAAGGGGAAGGGGGGGATAGACGTTTGGGTTTTTGGACTTTCCCGTAGACATATATATATATATTATATATATATATATATAGAGAGAGAGAGAGAGAGAGAGAGAGAGGATATGGCATAGACTAATTCTTTGATTCTATTCTGAGTATTCAGGTCCCTTAAGTTAACAATATTAGTTGATTGGTAAGTTGCAGAAAAGAAAGTGATTCAGATTAGTTGTTTTGTCTAATTCACTATTATGCTGTTATGGAGAATGTGATCAATTAGGTTCTGGTGCTGGGCTGTGGAAAGAAGAAGATACAGTGAGGAGATTCCATTGGATGGGCATGTGGATGTACAGGGTAAGGGCCCCACTGTTTCTGAGCCATCATCCAATGGCGTTTATTGGTTGCCCTACCAATGCCTATTGCCTTAATGCTAATGGATGTGACTGTTACCATAACATATGGTCAACGCTCCCCATTCTATGTTTTCATCTTTCCTTTCTTCCCTTTTCTGTCCTAATTTTATTTTCATCTTTCTTCTTTTATTGAAATAACATTTCTGATAAAAAAAAAAACTCTCTTCTATCAATTTTATATATTTTGTATTTGTTTGTATTCATAAGTTGAACTAAATTCAGTATTATTAAGTTCAAATTTATCTATGGACCAGACCATTCTTAATTCTTTATATAAAATATACGTTTAAAATTAAACATTTAAAAACTTGGGCATTTTTCATTATGGCAAAAAAGAAAAAAAAAAAAAGAAAAGTATTCTGTAGATGTCAAAATCTAGAAGATTTTATTTTAGAGAATTTAGCTTTGATATTTAATTTGTCTATAATTATTACACATGTAAAATGGATTTTATTTGTAAGCTATTTAAATGGATTTTTTATACATAAATAAATGAATCACCATTTTGTCCTTTATTACTCAATGTGGATTTTTTTTTTGTTTTCTTATTTAAAAAGTTGGCGTTTATTTTATTTATTCAATGTTGATTTCTTTACACAAATTCTTTTCTTATGTATGTATAACAATTTCCTTTTCGTTAAGAAACCTTAATTTCCTTTTAATTTTCTTTTCATGAATAATAGCCTCATTTTCTTTCTTCCTTCCTATGTGTTTCTTTTTTAATCTGATTTCGTTTCTTTTTAAATATGACTTTATTTGCTTTTACTTTGTTTCATCGGTAGGTAATGTGTCTTTTCTTTAATGATACCTTATTTATACATATGCAAAGAAATCAACATTGTATAAAAAAATGCTATTGCTTTTTCTTGTTTCGTACGGAGTAGTAAACTTTTATGTTTTCTTTGTCTTTTTGAATTTGGTAGGCAGTCAGAGTTATCATTCTAAATGAATAAGTGTTTTTATTTTTTTCTCTCTCTCTTTTATATTTTAGATTATCGTCTTTATACATGAAGTATGTTAGAGGAATTTTTAAGTCCCATGTTGTGTAGTTTTTGAGTTTTCAATAATCTTTAGTATATTTTTATACAGTAGATATGTACTCGATTATGAAATTCATTGTCAGTATCTGTAGTTATGGAGCTTTCATGATTGTTACCGTAAGTTTTATCCTTAAATTTTCAGTTCAGTATTTTCGTATATTATAATTGTCTTATTGACGTATTATTAATTAATACTGTCTTAAACAGTTGTTCAAATACAATCCCTATTAAAATTGCTCACAATGGTATATGGAATGAACAATACATCTATGTCAATTACAGTGTATCTGAAATTATGTTTGAGAAAGAATTGTCACACATTGCATTATTGCAGCGAATATTTGTGTGTATAGGTATTCATGAATCAATATACCCCTAACCACCTATGCACCATTGATTCATTAGTGCATCTCCATAGGGGAATCAAGATTGAAAACGATAAGGATGTTGAATGGTTATACCCGTCCTCTCTATTGGAACCATTAATAATTATATTCTAATAATAGATACATACAACTGTGAATCCCAATTAGTAGTTGAAAATCCTATATCCTCTGAAGTAAATTGTTCTTCTACTATATATGTTGGAAGTCTTCCAATTGATTTTTTTCTAAGAAAGTATGATATATTCCCTGGAAAACAAAAGGTTGTAGATGTTATTTGCTCAATTTCTCTAAGAGATCATTTTCAATTCTTTACCAAAAAATCTTGATTAAAGTACTTAGTAGTTGTATGTAAAGACTCCAGATGCAAGTGGACAGTTAAAGCAACTCGTAGGGGACCTACTACCAGAAATACATGAGTTATTACAAAGGTTGTGGATCATCATTCTTGTTCATTGGATGTTGTTATGAGTTCACAAAAACATGCTTCAACATCACTTGTGAAGAAAATAATGAAAAACAAGGTAACATTGTTGGGAAAACAATTTGAAAGTCCTCAAACAATCATGAGATATGTTCTTCCAAATCATGGATTGAACATTAATTACCACAAAGCATATCAAGCAAAACAGTATATTATGAAAGAAATGTATGGTTTGCTTGGAGACTCATATAACATGCTGTCATCTTATGGTTATATGATACGCAATAATAATCGAGGTATTATTTTAGTATTTCAATTATATTTATATATGATGTATTATTATTCTATATGCGCATTTTATATGCGTATTATTTTTAAAATAAACGTGTATTATTTTCCTTTTTTCCAGGATCTGTGGTGGAATTAGAATATTCTATGGACAATAGATTCGTTTATTTTTTCAAGCATTATCTGCATCCATTAATGCATGGTTATATTGTCGACCCGTAATAGGCATTGATGGAACATTCATGAAGAATTGTTACTTACAACATTTGTGAAATTTCCACTATCAATTACCATATAACATAGATTTCCTTTAACCAAACATCTTCTATTAAACAAGTTTTCCCTTTGACCTTTAACTTATCTTCTTTGATTTACACATTATGTACTCTTCTTGTGATCAAGGAAACAAAGTTACCTTCTTCCATATACTCATCGTCATTTACTTCATAGTCAAGCTCAAGTTATTTATCATGCTCATCCTCAATCATCATCTAAATAAATTATGCCATTGTTTTTTACCATAACTCTTTTAATGACACATTCAAATAAGCTCCAAGGTTGCTTGACTTTACAAAGCTAGAGGTCCTTCTAGGATCCTTGTAAAAACTCACAAATATGGAAA
>JBBMEG010000022.1:186700-228484 GCA_037832605.1 Cyclanthera cordifolia | reverse complement strand
ATCTCGGCAACAAACGGAACTAAACAAAGAGAATAAATAGAAAGATCTCACAAATTGTGGAACCGAAACGCCTTCTGCAATCTGGCTGTAGAAACCTCTGAATCTGATCTTCACCGTTCAGATTATAGACACTTGTGTCACAAACGCACTGTCAAAATCTCAGCTCGATCCGACGGTTGGTTACCTCAAAAACACTAAAAATCCAAACCTGGGCAAAACCTTTTTCTCTCCTATTTTCCTTTCTCTTCTCTTCCGTTTTTCGGCTCTCTTTTTGTCAACCCGGCAAATCTAATTTGGTGCTGACGTTTTAAATACCAAAACCCTAATGGGCTTAAATGTGGACTTTCTCCACAAATGTGAATAAACCCAACACCATCTTCATCTCCAGCATTCTGCATTCAGATGCTCTCGATGGACTAAGATATTTTCTACAGCTTCATAGGTTGCTCTCACTCTTGGGATTCTTTCCCACTCTAATTTCTTCAACCTCTTTTCTCGTGTTCTGCAACTCTATTTATCCTTAACTCGTTCCTTCACAATCCTTTCTTTCTATCCCACTAAGCACACATTCAACAAACTAAGCACGCATTCAACAAAATTTGGTGCTAAAACTAGTAAGCCTTTACTTCTTAACCGCCATCATCAATCAGTTCTTTCAACAATCCGTCTTTAATCTTGGTTTTCCCTTCTCTGCTTGTACTTCACACGTGAGATGTTTTAATCCAGTTATTTTGCCAAGTCTTTGTCCGATTGCAACTAATATTGTGATTGAAATTGGCAGCTTGGATGTCTTCAACATTGGAATCCTGGAAAAGAACAAATGTTTACAGACTTTTGAATTCTAACAACAATAATGCAGAAAACATCCAACATATATGCAATAAATATAAAGTTTAAGCATTTTTCCATATAATTTCATTGAAGTGGTCATACAATGTACTAGCTTATTTTCAACTCTTCATACAATTCCTACATATTTAATAACTTATTACTCCTTGAAAAACATGTATTCTTATAATTAGATGGCTAAATAACTCTCAAAAGCGAGAGTTATCAACAACTTAAACTTGAACCATTGCTTGTCCTAAGCAATGTTTACTCATTAAGCATAAAATAGATGAAGAGAAATTAACTATTAACACTCATGACTTTTGCTAGTAAAAATGTTTCTTGTAATGTCCTTGGCATTAGTTTCTGTACTTGGAAATTTCACCATAAACTAACATTTCCTAGTCTTGTCATGGGTGTTAATAGTTAGAAAATTTTTAAGATTATCTTTTACTTCTTCTATTGAATTTTTCCTAGCTAGAATAATAACTTAAGTGCTCCTACTAATTAAATGGTTCTAGCAATAAACCATCCCAGCTTAATATCTAATTCCATTTACGTTTGACCAAATAAATTGGTGAAGGAATCTTTCTACTCAAACACACTTTTGGTAGCTCAAATACCCTTAAGAAGTTTTAATGCTTTTCGCATTCCTACCCGTGCTTGCATTCATACTTAGTTATGCTTACATTCCATAGTTTTTGAAATGGCACACTTTAGCAAAAAGGAAACAACTCTTAAGTCGAAGCATTGGCGAAGTAGCGAAATACTTTGAGAAACTACGACTACTAGCCTTTATTTTATCTCTTTTTTTCATTCTATGTTTTTTGTGTTGATTGCCTAGCCAGACTACTTTTGGTTGAGGGCAAGTCACAGTTGAGCAAACTTAATTGAAAAATTTTGCGATAAAAATATAAGTCAATGTAGTCTGGTTTTAGGCAATCAACACAAAGACATTGAATGAAAGGCTAGTAGTCGTAGTTTTGCAAAGTATTTTTCTAAAGCATCATGTTCATGTGCAATTCTGTGAAGTAGCAATACTTGTGGATAATGTGATTTTTCAACAATTTAATGAAATTATGTTCATGGATGTAATGATTATCCATATCTTTCACTAGAGAAGTTGAATTTGGAATTTCTTAATGCTTAAGCAGGATTCTAGAGTCTCAAAGTGAAGGCAGTGCTTGGCCGAAGCATCTTAACTTAAGACTGAAAAGAAGCTAAATTGAAAAAAAGCGGTTGTTTTAACTCACGTTTCACTAAACACGTGGCAGAATCTTAGAAATAACGTGAATCGTGAGGTTGAAAAATAAAGGAAAACTTAAGGTAAACTCTCAAGCTCTTATATCTTTTACTTTAGGAGGATATAAAGATGAAGTTCTTTGTGATTTTGTGCCTATGCATGTGGAAGATATTTTCTTAGACCGACCTTGGCAATATGAAAAAGAGGTCACATTTGATGGATTGAGGAATAAGTATACTTTTACCTTTAGTGGAAAGAAATTTACATTACTTTCCTTGTAGCCATATGAAGTACATTGTGAGAATTTAAAATTAGAGAACAAAAGAAATTATTTTTTGAAGAATAAGAGAGGAGAGAAGAAAGTAAGGTAAGAGAGAAGAGTAAAGAAAGAGAACAAAGTGAGGGAAAAAATCCGAGTGAAAATAAAGATAGAAAAAGAGTGATTGTGAGGAAAAATGATGAATGTGAGTTTGGTTATACAAAAAAAGAAAAGTGAGGAATGTGTTAGCTCAAGACCCTAAATTTAAACATATGTGCAAAGAGATGTGTTTGGAAAATGAGCCAAAGTCCCATGATGTTTCACCAAGTGCTCTTAAATCTAATTTGTTTTCAAAGAAAAATAATTTTAATCTTTTATATCAAAAAAATAATTTTTATCCTTTATATCAACAAACTTCTTATCTAAGGAGTAAGCTCAAACCATGTTTCTCTAGTTTTTTTTTTTTTTTTTTTGAGTTCTTATAGGAGGCGATGAAAATTATACACCATCTTTAACCAGAGACTCCTAAAGTCAACACCGAAAACAATCACAAACCCAACTCGTTTATTATGATAAAATACTCATAATTTTTTTCTAAGTTCTTCTATGGAAGCGAGCATAAAGTGTTCAAACTAGGCAATGGAGATCGATTTGAGGAAAAATCCATTTAAAGAAAGAGAGATGATATGAATCTAATATCTAATTTATTATACTCACATGAAGGAGCTATTTTAAAAGGCAAGGTAAAGAATATTAAGAAGGCTTATACATTACATCTTCATAAGCTTACCAATACACAAGAAAATACAAATGCCATAGTTTATTTATAACAGTAGCACAACATGCTAATAAGAGTATAGAATGTTTATGGCATGAGAAAAGTAACACAGTTGAAAGATTACATTGAAGAAGAAGTACATGATATATATCAAGAAATCAAGAAAGATGTCCACTAATTTTGAAGAGTTGCAACCTTCCAGACATGGAAGGCACCCAATCATAAAATCCAGATTCATTTAGCTCATTTATGAGTTATGTACCAAATTAAGTTAATGTATTCATATTTAATATGGTTCATGTATGAATTTAAAGGGATAAGGGCTGAACTAAGTGTGCTTTCAGACGTGCCATCAATCCATCTGAGTTCACCTTGACCACATACACCCACTTACATTCAATCATTTGTTTGTCCACAAGAAGATCTAATAACTCCTAAGTGCCATAATAATCTAGTGCATTTACCTTATTGAAGGAGCTATTTCAAGAAGCAATGTAAAAAATTAATTGTATTGGAGTTTAGGGTTTTAGGGTTTATCAATTATTGTATCCAACCATCAATTTATTGTATTCACATGAAGGAACTATTTCAAGAATCAAGGGAAAGAATAATAAGGAGGCTTATATATTACATCTTCATAAGCTTGTCAATGCACAATAAAATACAAAGCTTTATAGGTCATAATGTATTTATAACATTTGCGCAATAGACCAAGAAGAGTGTAGAATGTTTATGGCATGAAAAAAATAACACAGTTTAAAGATTACATGGAAGAAGAAGGTATATGATACATACGAAGAAATGATGTCTACAAATTTTGAAGAGTTGCAAGCGTTCAAACTTGGAATGCACTCATTCATCTAAAAGACACAATGAATCATAAAATCCAGATTCATTTAGCTCATTTAGGAATTATGTACCAAATTAAGTTCATGTATTCATATTTAATATGATTCTTGTATGAATATTAAGAATTGGGAGTTGAATTAGGTCAGTAGTAAAGGGTTGTGTCCTTTAATGATGATTGTTCAATTAGTATATATAGGATTGTTATTTTATAGAAAAAAAGATATATTAGGAATATCAAAACTTGTTTTTCAACCCATTTGGTTTTCTCTTTATTTCAAATCTTACTTCAGGTTTGAAAATGAATCAATTCATTGGATTAGTCTTCGATCAAACTAATTTTGCTGTAAGTTGTCTTAGAATCTAAAAGTGACCATCATAGGTTCTAAGTGTGATCTAAGAGTCATTCACCATTCTAACTTAAACCTTGGTTGAGATCAATTGTTAAGTTTTGCCATATTTGTGAGGTTTTCAAGGATTCTAGAAGGATTGCTAGCTTTGTAAAAATCAAGCACAAAGTTGGCGCTTATCACAACGCTTGACTCATATTCTTAGGTACCAACACAAAATCAATAAATGTAACAAAAGAATAACTAGGTGTGGACCACTTATGATAAGACACAAACAATGATTTAGAATAGGTATAAGAACACTTACCTTCACGTAAGCAGTAGGTCATCACTTACTTGTGAATCATCGGATAGAGGCATTGCTGGTGGAAGACACATATCTGTAGACTGTTATTGTGAACGCCTTGAATAGAGACTTGAGTAATATGAGGACTAGAAGGAACCGACTCTGAAGGAGCACGATTTGACGCTGTTGAGATAACCTCATATAAAAACAAGCCATCCTTTGAGAAAACAGGCTTGACGACGGACTAAACACTACATCTTTAAAGAATGTGACATCTGCTAAAATACAATACTTTTTTTAAGCTGGACAACAACAACAATATTATTTTTTAACCCTATAATAGCCTATGATGTAGCATTTGAAAGATTTTAGATCCAACTTTGTACGACAAGACTAGTATCCCGAACAAAACACTAGTGATAAGCTCCAACGTTGCTCAGTTTTACAAAGCTAGAAGTCCCTCAAGGATCCTTGCAAGAACTTATAAATATGGAAACCTCAAAACTTGACCCCCAACCAAAGGTTAAGTTAGAATGGCGAAAGACTTATAGATCACACTTAGAAGATATGATGGTCACTCTTAGATCCTAAAATAACTCACTCCAGAATTAGTTTGATCAAGACTAACCAATGAATTGATTTACCTTCAAACCTAAAGTAAGATTTGAAAAAAAGACAACACCAAATGGGGTCAAGAAAACTCAAATTTTATATTCAATATTATGTCCAAAATGAGGTATTACAAACCCTTTTTAAGGCAAAAAATTTGAGCGCACGTTAGAATACAAAAGGACTAGAAAATATATTAAATGTAATTTGTAGAAAATAAGATCTAATAAGCCAAAAGTCAATTGTAGATCAATTGAGAGGCTTAAATGCTGAACTAAAGGGTAAATATGCTTTAAATACGCCCGACCAACTTTTATAGGATGCCACTTGCAATTGTGAGCATGTTTGTTAAGCTTTGACATAAAAAGGTTCCAAAATATGAAATCTGGAAAATGCCTTATTTAAAATTTTGCAAAATTGATTTTCCATAATATATGAATTTTCTCATGCCATCTTCATTCCATTATCTTTTTGACTTTTATGCTAATGTTGTAAATGAATTTGGTCTAAAAAGTTTTTTGTCTTCTACTGCATTGGCAAGCTTTTGGAGATGTAATGTATAAGCCTCTTGAATCTTCTTTGTCTTACTCTTTGTAATAGGTTCTCCGGGTACATGCAATGGATGGGTGTTTGGATTCATATCAATGTGAACCCAAAGATGAAGCAAAACATGAAACATTTCTTTTGTAGGAAACATGACTTTAAATGGAAAATCACTCTTTAAAAAATTGGAATGCAAGTGATTAATCAAGAAACAAGTCGTACTAACATCATCAACCCATAAATGCTTAAAGATGTTCATATGAAACGACTAGGCCCTTGCAGTTTTGAGAAGATGTGTATTTTTTCTCTCTGCTATACCATTTTAAGATGAAGTATTAAGACACGAAGATTGATGAATAATACCATAATCTCGTAAATAGGAACCAAGAACAGTTGAAGAATATTCCTCTCCAATATCAGTATGCAATATCTTGATAGAATCATTAAATAAACTCAAGTGAGACGAGAATAAGTCCACAAAAGTGAAAAAAATACCTAAAATCAATGTTAGAAACTATAAGACTTGAACTCAAGCATCAAAATGTACTAACTTAAATGGAGCAGCAACTCTCTTATTAACTTAAGGACTCGAACTAAGATGGTGACACATCACAAATTGACAAGACTCACAATTTCAAACTGACACCATACAAAACTCGAGTTATAAATTTTTCAAAATAGACAATTGCGGATGACCCAATTGGCAATGGATCTCAAACAATGACCTTGTACTCGAACAAGCTACAGCTTATAATGGAAGCTGAGCAAGAATGTAGAGACCTCTAGATTCATGTTCCATACCAATAACCTTTCTTGTCAAACAATCCTGAAACAAGCAATAACCAGAAAAAATGAAATGAAATAATTGAGATCATGCAAAATTTGACTAACTAAAAAAGTAAAAAGAAAACTTGGGTAAGCACAAAATAGAGAATAAAGTGAAAGTAAGGATAAGCTTGATCTCACCAGTTGTTTGAACAGAAGATAGAGAACCGTCTGCTAAAGTGAAGGTCGAAAATGACACAGACGACAAAGAAGTTGAAAATAAACACATATTACCTATTATAATATGAGTAGTAGCTCTAGAGTCTATGACCAATTTCGATGACAACGTAAAAAGACAGTGGTTGTTACCTGACTTGGCTAGGGGTGTAGTAGGAGGATTTGCAAAGGCATCTTTTAGGTTTTGAGTAATTCAACATAAATAAGTTAAACAAGATGTCTACATGCTTTAAAGTCCTAAAGAGAATCATATCATCATAGAATAGTCAAAGCTACATGATAAATACAAATGACATTCAATCGAACTTTGAACTAATAAGTTCTGAGTTTATTTCTAGACATTACAATCAATTAACTAATATATAAAGATAACAAGTTTTTCAAAAATAGTTATGCATACAAATTTAGTACATATAACTATAGTTCAACAAAACACTACAAAAAGAAATAACTATCTAAAAAAACTTATAACAGTTGGTCAATTTCTTAACTACCTAATCATTTATCTTAAACAAGAAAAAAGTTAAGTCATTCACAACTATTTTAGTTCAAAGATTTATTCTAGGGAATTCATATATATAGTTCACAATACGAGAAGTAAAAATAAAGTGAGTTCAAATGGGTGCTTATAATTGAAAGTAGAGTTCATGAAATATGGGTTCTTGTGAAGTGTTCGTCATTGAATTTTGTAAACCACTTTCATGAAGACAAAGAGGAACAATTAATTTACCAATTCAAATGGATGTAGACCAAAGTATTGTCAACATCTATTCCCTCTTAACTTCATGTTGTTTATTTTACATGACTTGTTTGTTTGCTCAATAAAATCATAAACAAAACATAAAGAAATTGAAGACAATAAAATAAGTAAATGATTAGAAACTAAAATGTTGGCTTTTTAGCCACTTAACTCAAATCAATTAATTTTAATTAATCAATTAATTAATATTTTAATGATAACAAACTCGAATTTTTTACTCATATTTTTAGAGTTTTGAAGTGTTTATTATGTAGATATTGAAGAGACGATGCCAACATATTTTGAATCGTTCAAATCGAAGTTAAAATGAAGAAAATATGGACTAAAAACCCTAAAACTCGTATAAATCTATGGGTATGAGAAAAAAAAAAGAGAAGTTCGTCGAACAAGAGTTTCGGAGGAGTGTGTAAAACGAACTTGTGATGAACTTTAGACCAAATCATGAATGAGAGACTTTCAGAACTACTTACCCAAAAACTCACATAAATCTATGGTTATGAGAATAAAAAAGAAAAGTTCGTCGAACAAGGGTTTGGAGCAGTGTGTAGGACGAACTAGTGACAAACTTTAGACCAAATCATGAATTACACACTTTTGGAACCAAAAACCCAAAAACTCACATAAATCTATGGGTATGGGAATAAAAAAAAAATCGAACAAAGGTTTGGAAGTAGTGTAAAGGACAAACTTGTCACGTACTTTAGACCAAATCATGAATACATACTTTCGGGAGAAAAGATGCAAAACTCGTGTAAATCTAGGGGTATGAGAATAAAAAAGAAAAGTTTGTTGAACAAGGATTTAACAGGAATGTGTAGGAGGAACTTATGACGAAATTTAGATCAAATCATGAATTACAGACTTTTAGGATTCATAACCAAAAAACTCATGTCAATCTTTAGGTATGAAAAAAAGAAAAAGAAATAGTCATTGAACAAGGGTTTAAGAGGTGTGTGTAGGACGAACTAGTGACGAGTTTCACCAGATCATGAATACACACTTTTGGAACAAAAAACTTAAAAACTCGCATAAATTATGAGTATGAGAATAAAAAAATGTTCATGGAACAAGGGTTTTGAAGGTGTGTATAGAATGAACTTGTGACGAACTTTACACAAAATCACGAATTGCATACTTTTAAGACAAAAAACCCACAAAATTGCATAAATAAACCGGTACGAGAATAAAAAAGAAAAGTTTTTCAAACAAGGGTTTGGTAGGAGTGTTTAGATGAACTCTTGATGAACTTTAGACAAAATCTTGAATTACTAACTTTTGGAAGCAAAAACACCAAAACTCGCATAAATCTAAGGGTTTTAGAATATAAAAGAAAAGTTTGTCGAACAAGGTTTTAGGAGGAGTGTTTAGGACAAATTAGTGACGAACTTTAGACCAAATCATGAATAACATACTTTTAAGAGCAAAATCCCAAAAACTCACGTAAATCTATGGGTGTGAGAATAAAATAGAAAATTTCATCGAATAAAGGTTTAAGAGAAGTGTGTATGACGAACTTGTGACGAACTTTAGACCAAATCATTATTTACACACTAATGGAACCAAAAACCGAAAAAACTCACATAAATCTATTGGTGTGAGAATAAAAAAGAAAAGTTTGTCAAAAAGGGTTTGAGAGGAGTGTGTAGAACGAACTTGTGACGAACTTTATACCAAATCATGAATTATATACTTTTCTGACTATAAACCCAAAAACTCGCATAAATCTATGGATATGAGAAATAAAAAGAAAAGTTCTTCTAACAAGGGTTTGGGAGGAGTGTTAAGGACAAACTAGTGACGAAGTTTTGACCAAATCATGAATTACATACTTTTGGAACCAAAAACCCAAAAACTCGCATAAATCTATGGGTATGAGATTAAAAAAAGAAAAGTTTGTCGAGCAAGGGTTTGGGAGGAATGTGTAGGATGAACTTGTGACGAACTTTAGACCAAATCATGAATTGCACACTTTTGGGATTAAGAACCAAAAACTCGCGTAAATCTATAGGTATGAGAATAAAAAAGAAAAGTTTGTCCAACAAGGGTTTTTGGGAGAAGTGTGTAGGTCGAACTTGTTACAAACGTTAGACCAAATCATGAATTAGACACTTTTGAAACCAAAAACCAAAAACTTGCATAAATCTATATGTATGAGAACAAAAATGAAAAGTTTTTGGAATAAGGGTTTCTAAGGAGTGTGTAGGACGAACTTGTGACTAACTTTGAACCAAATCATTAATTACGTACTATTGGACTAAAAACCCAAAAACTGGCATAAATCTATGGGTATGAGAATAAAAAATAAAAGTTCGTTGAAAAGGGTTTAATAGGAGTGTGCAGGACAAACTTGTGAAGAACTTTAGACCATATCATGAATTACACACTTTTGGAACCAGAAATCCAAAAACTTGCATAAATCTATGGGTATGAGAATAAAAAAGAAAAGTCCGTCGAACAAGAGTTTGAGAGGAGTGTGTAGAGCAAACTTGTGACGAAATTTACACCAAATCACGAGTTACTTTTGGGTCTAAAAACCCTAAAACTCGCATAAATCTATGTGTATGAGAATAAAAAAGAAAAGTTCGTCGAACAAGGGTTTGAGAGGAGTGATACGAATCCAACCAACGACTTATTGTATTCACATGAAGGAGCAAGTACAAGAAGCAAGTACAAGAAGCAAGAACAAGAAGATTCCACAGATTTTTAATTACATTGCATAATTTTAAATAATTGTTTTTCCAGGTTTCTTATTTTGATATGTTTTTAGTTGAAATTTTGTCAAACATGCTCATAATTGCTAAAGACATTTTAGAATAGTTTGTTAGGTGTGTTTAAAGGTTATCTACCCTTTTGTCTAGCATTCAAGCCTCTAAATTGATTTACAGTTGACTTCTGGCTTCCTAGGTCTTATTTTCCACAAAGTGCAATTAAGAGCTTTTTGTGTTCTTTTGTATTCCAAGCCATGCACGAAATTTTGGCCTTACAAAGTACTTGTAATACCTCATTTTGGACAAATTATTGATATCAAAACTTGAGTTTTCTTTACCTTTTGGGTGCTTTTTTTCAAATCTTTCTTCAGGTTTGAATGTAAATCAATTTGTTGGATTATTCTTGATCAAACTAATTATGGAGTGAGTTGTCTTAGGATCTAAGAGTGACAATCATAGGTTCTAAGTGAGATCTAAGAGTGTATTCATAATTCTAATTAAACTCTTGGTTGGGATCAAGTGTTGAGTTTTCCATATTTGTGAGAATTTACAAGGATCCTAGAAGGACCTCTACTTTGTAAAATCAAGCAATATTTGAGCTTACCATTTGGTATAAGAGCATGTGGTCATGGTTCCTTGGCTGGCTCTAGAGATGAAATATCTTCTTACTTAATAACATATTTTTTCTCTTATACTTCTAGCTTTGTTTTCCAAAAGCCTACCTTTGAGTGATAGATAAGAGTATATCGAGTGAAAACTTACTGAGAAGTGTGTAAAAGTCTTTTTTTTATTTTTTTATTTGCAACATGTCACAGGTTTTAGAAAATGCACCACATATGAATCATGTTATTCTTAAAGGCCTTCAAGATATGTTGGAAATGATGAGAGAAGACATGGAAGAAAGAAGAGCACATTTTAAAAGAATGTCTAGAAGGTATACTAATTTTATGCCAATTTCAAATACTTAATTTTCTTTGCAAAACGATAGTTTATGGGCTATAACTCATCCTCTGGTTGAAGTAGAAAGTTGTATCATTTAAAATAAAATGCATTGTCGTATGTTGCAACACATGCTAATGAGCTTGGAAAGAAATTAGATTGTGATCAATTGCTAGCTTGTAACCATTCTACTATTGTAACAACTAATATAAATGGTGTATATGTTGATGTGTGTGAGTTAGGGGAAAAGGCACAAAAGGCCGAAACAAAAGCATGAGAATTTGTTAAAAAAGAATATGATGAAAAAAGAGTGAAAGAGAAAAGCATGAGATTAGTTTATGGCCAATAGAGAAAAATAAGAGAAAAGCCAATAAGGTGAGCTTGTCTAACAGAGCAAGTTAAGTTAAATCTATTTTGTTTTCGAAGCAAAATATTTTTAATATTTTATATTAAGAAACTTGTTAGCTAACGGGTGAGCTAAAACCAAGTTTCTCTAGTGTTTCTCTTGAGTTTTTACAGGAGGTGAAAGATCTTATACAACATCTTGAACCAAAGACTCACATAAATTTAGCAACGAGAACAAATACAATGTCAACTCAATCATTGTAAGAAAACTCTTCAAATTTGATTCTAAGTTCATCCATGGCAGCAAGCATAAGGTGTTCAAACCTAGGATTGAAGATCTTGATTTGAGGACAAATCCTTTTAAAGAAAGGGGGATCATACGAATCTAACGACCGACTTATTGTATTCTCATGAAGAAGCAAGAACAAGAAGATTCTAAAGATTTTTTATTACACTGGAGTTGTTCACACGAGATTTCAGCAAAAAATATGAATGCAAAACACGTGTAAATGAGAAATATATATTTGTATTGATTTAAATATTCGTGAATATGGAGTACAATCTCTAATGTGTTTCTTTGATTCTTTCTCTCTCATATACAAATACTTCGAGGGCTTCACAACTTATTCTCGAATGTAGAATTGTCTCAAAGGCTTTGCAGCTTGTTCTTAAGGTTGAATTTATTGGTGTTCGACTGGCCTTGGCGTGTTTATCTTTTTTATGGTTGGTCTCTGACTTGTTGATCTTGGAATCGGTTGTTAACTTGTTGATCTTTGGATCGGTCGTTGACTTCTTGATCGTGGGATTAGTCGTGGACTTGTTGATCTTCTTTGATGATCTGCTTGTGATGAATACGCAGCGACTTACTTATGAAATCGATTCACCTTTTATGTGTCTTTTGTTACTCAAAAATTTTGAGAGTGTTCTGTCTTGATGAATTCTCTCTGTACTTTCCAATCTCTCGATCTTGAAAATGAATGACAATCTCTTTATTTATAGAGCTTCTATGGACTTTGGGCTTGGGCGGCCTTGATGAGCTTTTGGGCTTGGCCCATTGAACTTGTTTACATGGACATGACTCTTCCTATGAACTTGGGCCACCAATTAAACTTGGGTCTTATTTAATTTTAACCCAATTTCAAAATAAACAAACTTTTGATCCAATTTAATTTTGAGAAATATTGTCTCAAAAGTTAATTTAATTTTGTCATTAAATTTGAGATGATGATGTGGTAATTTATGATTGACCGAAATTTCTCAGTCAACAAATACAAATTTGTTCACACAATATTCATTGCAAGATAGGAGGGCGAGACATGTGCATATGAACTTAAATTTGATTAATATAGTATATATGGTTACAATCTCTAATTAGTTCCTCTGATTCTTTCTCTCGTGATATGGACTTTGATAAGGTTTATCCCAGGGCTGTGAGCTTGTTCTCAGACAGATGGTGATTGAATCTTAACGCGTAGACGAAGAGACGATCGACTTGTTGAAGCCTTTGCCGTTGAGTTTCTGAATTATGATGTTTTATTTCTGAATTCTATGACTCGCTGACTAATTTTGAAGGCTTATGAATCTGAATGTTGAATGCTCTGAATTCTTCGACTGATGTTTGGTAGTCTCTGAGTCTTCAGTTAGCTGTTTTGATTTAGGATCTTGATTTTTCGACCTCCTTTCAAAGGAGGAAAGCTCTCTATTTATAGAGTTCTATGGGATTGTGGGCTTGGACTTCATGGGCTTGTGGGCCACCTTATGAGATTGAGCTTCATGAATGTTTTGGCCTACTACATGAGCTTAGACGTATCTTGGGCCTAAAATCCAAACAAAACAATTTTTCAACCCAATTAATTTTGAGACAATTATATATTTGTAATTGACCCAATATTTTAATTGAATTTATGTGTGAATGATTGACAGTTTTTGACTGGTCGAAATTTCTCAGTCAACAAATGCCCATTTTCGAGTTTCATGCACAAACATGTGTGCTCAATCTCGAAAAAGTTAGTTTGACATAATTTTTTTTTTTTTGATGTCGTCTTCTTGATGTGTTTGAATCAAGACATGAATTTGTCTCATGGCTTGGATGGTTTTTTTTTCAACACTTTTGTTATACCAATTAAACGAAATTTTGAAATTTGATCAAAATTGATTTTTCTTACCTAACATTTTTTTTGTTTTGCTTGAAATTATAGTAGAGTTTATTGTCTACTAATTTCGAGTTGGTTTTATGGCAAAATCAAATTTTCAACTCATTTTTATGCTTAACATGAATAAGACTTAGGCCATATATATTTTTTTTTTTTTCTTGGATAAAATTATAATTCCGTAATTTTGATGGAGTTAACTTTATTCCATTTGTAATTGGAAAAGAAAAAATAAAAAATACAATTGAGTGAACAGGTAAACCAACTTTTGCTTTTTAAGATTAAATTTCAACCTGCCTAAACTGAACATTGGATTATTTATATATATATATATATATATACAAAAAAAAGAATGAGATATTCATCAATTCGAATTTTAAATTATTCTCAATTTAATCTCTTAATAATAGAAGAAAACAAAAATAAAATAAAATAAATAGGGATGTTTTGATTTTATCATTAAATCAAGATATCTAAAATATACAAGATCTCAACCTCTTCAACAAATCTTATTATTGTTCTATATGATTTTTCATTACTTATTATTGTTACATATGATTTTTCTCCATTTCTGTATCTTCATATCTGTCAATGCTTTAGTTAAATGCTTGTTTTTGAAGGAAGCTTGTTCATTAACAATTACATAGGTGATCCAAAAGGATTTGTTTTGTTTTTTTTTCCTTCCAGAAATGGGTTTGTTTTTTTTTTAATAGATAAGAACAGTTGAAGATGAAGATAAATGGGGAATCTAATCGAGATTTTTTTTTGTTGAGGAATGATTATTATTTTTTATTTTTTATTTTTTTTTAAGTTTTCAACTGACTAAATCTTGTTCTTAACCACCGCATATTGTCCATTGTTTGTCAACATTTTTTTTAACTCAGCATCAGCAATGTCACCATGTGCTGTCACCATTATTATTAAATTTTTTTTTACTCTGATGTCACTCTTGCACTACTCTGTGCAGCGGTAGTCACCTTGGTCTTTGCATGATGTTACTCCTGCCTTCCAGCGGCAGTGGACACTCCTTAAACAGTGATGTCAGTCCTGCCTTCTAGCGGCGGTGGTCACTCATTAAACAGTGATGTCATTCCTGCCTTCCAACAGCAGTGGTCACCATTTGTTTTACTCATATCAATAATGTCACTCCTGCACTGCTCTTTGCGGCGGTGGTCACTTTGGTCATTGCATGATCTCACTCCTACCTTCTAGCGGCGGCGGTCACTCCTTAAACAGTGATGTCACTCCTGCCCTCCAGCAGCGGTGGTCACCAGCTGTTTTTACTCGCATCAGTGATGTCACTCATGCACTGCTCCATGCTGCGGTGGACACCGTGGTCCTTGCATGATGTCACTCCTGCCTTCCAACGTCGGTGGTCACGTGATGTCACTCCTACCCTCCAGCAGCGGTGGTCACCATTTTTTTTACTCACATCAGTGATGTCACTCCTACACTGCTCCATGCTGCGGTAATCACCTTGGTCATTGCATGATGTCCCTCATGTCTTCCAGTGGCGATAAACACTCCTTAAACAATGATGTCACTCATGCCCTCCAACAGTGGTGGTCGCCATTTTTTTTAACTTTAAAAAAAATGTTGTTTTAACTGATTTCTTTTATCTTCGTAAATCACGTTGTTTGGTTCTTGACCTTTTTCCGTGTTTATTTGTATAGATTTTCATCTTATATGCTTGAAACATGTTTCATTTTACCGAGCATTCTGACCCGGAGAAAAACTGCTTAGTCATCTCGAACGACGGTGACCAACCTATTGAGCATGAGATTATTCTTCCTGTGAGAAAAGGAGTGTATGGAGACTTTAGAGACTCTCAATCGTGCGAAGACGTCCGTAATATTTTGCCAAAGTGGTCCTATGAGGGATCAATAAATCCTGGCGCTTTGATGAAATGGTGGTTTCTAGACTCCCCTATTCACACTCAAATACCAAATAGTGATGCCTTACCAACATTAGGACGTCACATTATCGATGGTGATAATGTTCATTGGGGTTCTAGTCTTAAAATTCATGGATAATTCATGTACACTCCGTTTTATAGGGAGTGGTTGGAGGTCGTAGTCTAAAGAAATGAAAAACTACTACAGAAGTCACGAATTTTTGACGCTCTAATGGCTTCTTTGTACACATACGACCAAATTCGGATATCATTCGAGCATTTAGTGAAGCATGGTGCCCATTGACAAATACCATTCACACATTACTAGGGAAATTATCGATATCTTTAAGGGATATGTGGAGATTAGGGGTCTGCCAATTAAAGGAAGATTTTATGACAAAGTCATTCCCAGCTATGCAGAGTTGTAAGCCTTAACAACCCACGACGGTGAAGTATGTCCAAAAAGTTGTGAGCATCTTTTTACCGCTTATCACAACATAGTATCTCAACAAGTTGATCATTCATTCATCTTTATTAGCACATGGATAACCTTCTGGTTTAAAGGGGATCTAAAATAGGCACGGCCCCTTACTAGAAAGTCCAAGAAGAATATCCGCCCTCATTCAACCCATAATCCTGATGGGGTATCCATCCGAAGTCATGACTAGAGTGAAAAAAATATGCCCTTGTTTCACGAGTTAAGTGTGGAGAATGACATGCAAGATAAAACATATTTGGCGACTTTCCTTTCTTGTTGGTTGTGCCTTTTTGTGTTTCCTTCTAAACACGGTACACTGCGCCCAAAAGTGTTTAAGGTGGCGAGTCTCATGGCCGAAGGATATATATTCAGCCTAGCTATTCTAGACTTAGCAAATATCTATCATTGCTTGAGCCAAGTTTATGAAACATCTCCTTCCCTTAGCTCTACAAACGCCTGTTTTCCTTTGCATTATATATATGGGTGGCTTGCGCATTATTTCAACACACATTTTCCGCTTTCTACATCGCGTCGAGGTCTGATAATGGTAGATTTATCTGGCGAAGGAGGAGCAAGATATTTCACCGCCTTTGAAGCTCATTTGCGTATTCACAAAGGACAACAAGTGTCGTGGTAAGCCACTCTTTCCACATGAAACAAAAGTCTACAACTTGTAGATGATCATGACTTTTGCTTTTGGTCTTCTTCATTTTTCTTAAGTTTTCGTTCAGGCTTTTTATCTTCACGATCTGGATGTTCCCTAGTCATCGAGAGCTATAATCCTTGTCGATTCAACAGTCAATTCAGATTTTTCCAAGACATTCCAAATGATCTGACTAAAGAGGCCCCGGAAGCTACTTTAAACAATGTATTACACATTTGCATGATAAGTACTGAAACAAAGACTTTTTCCCGAGTGTACCTCCCTCCAGTTGTAGTGAATCCTCTTTCTATAATCAAGTCACTCAACGTTATCGTAAATGGTGGACTGAGAAGAGCGTTAGTTATCTTGTAGACATAATTAACAAATTGGTTGATAGTTGTGCGCCTTTTTTTACCAAACATAAATTTCCGAAATCCACTGCTGAAGCAGTTAGTAGTAAGAAAATTTGAAAGTTTGATCTTGTAGAGTTTTCCTCTAATGGTGAGGATGAAAGTCAGAGTAGTGATAATGACAAGCATTTCCAGCAAAAAATCTAAAAAATGTTCTGATCTCGATGACATTTTCCAAAAAGCTCTAAGTGCTTCACAGTTTTATGCGTCACAATTTCCTTCTCTTCCCACAACCTTGGTTAGAGTTTCTTTCATCTGTTTTTTTTTTAATCTTTTCACTACACGCTATCATTATTATTATTTCCTTATTCAGCTGCGATTTTAAGCAGACACCACTTGATAACATCATCCTTGAAGGGGTGGCACAAAATGACCTAGATTTGCCCACCAGTCCTGATCCTTTTCATGCAGTAGTTGCTAGCATGGAAAATCAAAAGGCTTTAATGACTCTTATTCAAGGCTCATCATCTCTTCCTACAACTATTCAAGGAGTGGACGATTTCAGAGCGGCACTACCAGTAACAGAGTATGTTTCACAATCGGAGGAGACAATGGATTTGATAGAGAAACAACCATTGAGGGAGATGCCACCAACAGAGAATGCTTTGTATTCAAACGATACATTAGATTTCACAGGAGCGCCGCCATTAAAAGAGATGTCGCAATTAAATGAGACTTTAAATTGGCGAGAAGCACAACCGTTGAGGGAAAGGCCATCACCAGCTGTAAAGACCCGACCCAACCCGAGTCGACCCTATACTACTCAGACATGCAAGTTTTAAAATAACCCTTAAAATGCAGGGATCCTGTCATTAATGCTACAGTTAATAACATTAAAAGTCGTCTAAAAACATGTAAAACGCGTACCCGATTTAAGATAAATCCAAGAAAAGAGATAAAACATCGTGCAGCGTAAATCAGTTCTAAAGATGCAGTTTAAACGACTCATACAAAAGAAATGTCCTAAACCCGACATCACACGTCTCAGGCCCATGGTCTTTCCAGCTTCACCGATCAGCCATTCTGGTAGAGTCCATCCGTACCTGTGGAATCCACAGAAAATAACAGGGTTAGTTATAAAACTCAGTAAAAGTTTCCAACCGAAAATAACTTATTAAAACATATGAAGCATAAACATGGAAATCGAGAGCGAATATAGAACAGGGACACGGGAGTCCCGTAAGACTTAAATAAATCAGACACTTGCTGGATGATGAAGATGACTTCGGGGCTATCCTAAAGGACATGCCACTCCCGGGCCTCATAAGGTGATATTGCACTCATTCGGGGCTACCCTGATAGGGAATGCCACTCCCGGGTCTTCTAATGGATCACCCGCTCGTGAGCGTATCAAAACAAAAACACGACAGCTATGAACATACACACAACAAAAATAAACATAATTCACGAATAACCGGCAAGCAAGGCACAAGATATTTTCTAAACTTAATTTAAATTAAACTACACGTGCAGCTCCTTAGTTATAAGGCTCGCAAAATGCCATAAATTCCCTTACCTTGATCGAGATCACCGAGTTCCTTTATCATACTCGAATTACGCGCCTCAGGACCGTTTTCCAAGCTTAACTATTCAAATCAGTGAAAACAGTGCAAAACAGTAAGAATATTGCCTCAAAACCATAAAAAATGAAGTCGGAACACCGAAAATACTCATAGTACACTACGCGAGAATTTTCCGGCGAGTCGGCGGCGCCGCGTGACCAGAATAGTAACTGGAGGCGGCGACGCGTGAAACTCACGCGCAGGGGCAGAGACTGCAGCTTCGGGCATACGTGGTAGTGTCAGATTTTCTGCCTCAAGTTCAGGCGACAAGGAAATAGGCTCGGGAGACAAAAACCAGGCTCGAATTCGCTGGCCAATACGAAGTTGAAGATTTCTGGCGACGGCGGCAGTTGCCGGCACACGTGGGGGACAAGGCGATAGGCGGCGCTGACATGGCAGGAATGGTCGTGGCCACTGATTGGTGGTTGCAGTTTCTCTCTGCTCGCGATTGGCTGAGGCTGACGGCACACCTTCCCGAGGTGACAGATACTGACGGCGGCGTTGACACATCAGCTTTTGTCGGCGGCGCACAGAAAGTAGCAGTACGGTTGGTTGTCAACAATGATTGGTTGACAGGTTGGTCGGCGGCTGAGTTGAGGGAACAAATTTTGAGAGAATTTGTCGGCGGCAACTGTCAAACAATGATAACCTAATGATGTTGTCTGTTTTGGCTTTATATATAAGGACAAAAAAGACCCTAAAAATTTACCAAAGTGCCTCTAGGGTTAAAAACGACAATTTTACCCCTAGTTTTCAAATTCGGATTTCACACATCTCGAGAAATAGCATTAATAACCACTTTTACCCAAAATAAATTTAAAAAATGACTCCCGGGGTTCCCGGTAAGCCCAAAAATTATAAAATGAACCTTGTAAAACAGGGAGCAAAAAGTCGGGTTGTTACACCAACTAATGCTTTGTATTCAAATGGGACATGAGATTTGACAGAAGCACCACCGTCAAAATGAGTTATCGTAGTCAAAAGGACCTATTTTGCAACAGGATGATGCACTAGATTTGACAGAAGCGCTCCCTTTGAGAGATTTGCCGCCGTCGAGAAAATCTATTTTGCAATTGCAATAATTGTGAGCATCTGATAGTGAGGTCTCTCATTTTTGTGCATAATGTGATCTTATTAAGATTCAGAAGAAACTGCTTTAGCCGTATGGAACATCGTACACAGGAAGATAATTAAGGCCTCATTTGAGAAATTATCTTGTCTTACCGGGTACGTAGACACGATGTTCCAAAATATTTCAGTGACTTGTGTGGCAAACCTACCGTATCTTCAGAATTTTGTGAAAGAATATTTCCATAAGGTTGAAGAGTTCAATAGGATAGAATCATCACACTCCTCTCAATTCACAACTACGAGCAAAGACGGTAAGTTGAAAGAAGTGAATAGTATTTTAAATGACTTGCTGAATGGCCAGAATAGCACAATGGCAGAAATGGACAAACTTACTCAACAAAGTCTACAGTTATAAGAAGAGCAGGAACGATTAGAAGCCCGGATTCAAGCAATAAGAACTAATCGTGAAGAGGTCTTGTAGTCAATTACCGAGAAAGAAGCTCATCTAGCTCAGCTAAAGCGTGGCGAGTCTATTCAGCAAGAAATTGTAAGAAAAATTGAAAATATTCCTGCCCTTTCTAATGCTGACATTAACAACTTGGCAATGTTACGTGAGATGTTAAGCGAAGCTCGACAAGAGCTAAAAGATTTCAAATGGGTTCCTTGGCCGAGCTGCATCCTTTTTTTTTCTTTTTTTTTCATCATATTGATTATGATAGGTAGTCGTCTGTTTTATCATTACCTACTTTGTACCTTATTAATAAATAATCTCAAAGTTGTGAGAGAGAAAAAAAAAAGAAATGCAATTTTTTTTTTTTTTTTTGCACAATTGTGAAGGATTTGTTAGCTTATTAATAGACCGACTGCCTACGTACCCTTTAATTTGGTAAAAAGGATCAAGTCATTAAGTAGTTCATTTACATGATTTTTTTACACCCTCTTTTTTTCAGGCCAAACGTAGCTTGCAGTTTATACTCATACGCCAGGAGTATTACTTTTTTTTTAAGCATAGAACTTTTTTAGAAACTTTCCATTAATGGGGCCGATTTGTAATCTGTCTTTATCCACGATCTTGTAAGCTCCATTAGTGTAAACTTCTTTGATGACATAGGGTTCATCCCATTTAGGTGTGAACTTATTTCCTATATGTCTTGTTATGATGATTGGTCTTACAGCAAGAACTAGGTCACCAACTTGAAATGAACGAGGCTTGATATTTTTGTCAAAAGCTTAAGTTATTCGTGCTTGATAACACTCTTGCGCTTGCTGAGCTTCGAGTCTTTGCTCATCTAATATTCTATGCTGAATGAAGACATTTCTCTTAGTCTGATGAGTTCATTTGATGAACTTGGTAGTTCTTCTTGAACGGTTGTAGCATGACACGAAACAACATTATGCATTTCTTTTCTTTCCTCTAGAAATTCTTTTGGAAAAAAATGCAACATGTGTTATTGGTTGACATGCCAAATGGAATTCTTTGCTTTCCTCTACAATAGGCTAAGGTTTTCTTACAATTCTTTTGCCTTTTTTCCTTGGAAACCTCTTCATCTTTGGTTCTCTGAGCAACTATGATTCTTTTTTAACATAATTCTATTTTTGCCTTTTACGATGAGTTACAACAGTCCAACCCTCATTTTCATTATCGGTTGGCTCTGAAACACACATTTATGGAACATAGTCCTTTTGACGAGCTCACAATTACAGGCTCAAAAGAGCCAAATTTGATAAAGCATTGTCCTTGAGCGTATGTTGCTGTCTTGGACAACTGCACCTTGGGCTGAGGAACCACCGCAACATGATTTGCTTGAGCTATTTCCTAAAGGACTAACTCTATTTTCTTTTCTCGAGCCCACCTCAGAATCAGCTCCTTCAATACAAAAACTTCTCTATTGGATGGCTGACGGCGCGATGAAATTTAGAGTAGTTGAGATCATTTACTTTGCATAACTCCTCAGGACGATTGCATTCGGGTAGTTGAAAGAGTTTTGTTTCCAACAGCTGCTCAAACATATCTGCAACGTCAGAAACTGGAAATGGATAGACCTTTTCTTGTCTTTCTTTCAATGATAAACATCACCTTTCATCCACATCAAGTCGTTTTACAGCTTTTGTTTCCTTCCCTTTTGAGAAGAGTTTTAATGGAGTTGTGTTGACGACCATTGATTCTTTTGTAACATTTTTTACAACTTTTTCAGTTGTCTTGAAGTCCTTCTTTTCCTTCTATGTTTCTAAGACTATCGAGTCTTTGTTTCCGTTTGCAACAATGCTCAATTCCAATGTATGGCAATCCCCAATGCCTGCCTTGGATGCATATATCGATCGCAGACATTTCAGTGAGGCAATCTTTGCACTCAAGACTAAGAGCTCTCCAACGGTTAATATAATCGACAATAGGTTCTCCCTTTCGCTGCTTCGCATTTGTCAGCTCTATCATGCTGACCGTTCGTCATGTGCTATAAAACCGTTTAATAAACTCCCTCTCTAACTCTTCCCAGCTGTCTATTGTTTCAGCTTCTAGGTCGGTGTACCAATTGAACGCATTCTCTTTTAAGATACGGACAAACTATCTAACGAGAAGATCTCCTCGAGTGCCAACAGTTTCCCAAGTCTCCACAAAGTGCGCAACATGTTGTATGGGGTTGCCCTTTCCGTCAAACTGTTGAAACTTAGGCGGTAGATATCTTGTAGGCATCCTCGGGTTGTCTATTCTCTTCGTGTATGGTTGTATGAAGGAACTCTGTGTTGGACCACCATATTGGACTCTGATTGTATTAGTAATCATATCGTGTAACTGTTGAACATATAAGGATGCGATTGAGGTTGACTGTTGTGGTTGTTCCTCTCAGAGCTTTTCTTTATCATTTCTTTGTCTAATGAGAGTTTTGCTTGATTCAACTGTTACTCTATTCTGCAATTCATTTTTCAGAAATGCAATCTCCAAGTCGTGATCCTCAATTGTTCTTTGCATTTGCTCGAGCTTTCTCTCGAATTCAGTCATTCACTCGTCAACTTCTACGCTAACCATCATTACAGAGCTCACGTTGGGTTTGTTCTTGACAATGGCTTTATCAGAAATTTCTTCAAGCCGCTTCTCAATTGGCTTGATCGCAATTACTTAAGGTGTAATCTAAGACATTTATCTTGGTTGAATTTGAGATGTTCCGTGTCACAGATCCAACATAAGCATATGAAGCAATTATTTTTTATGCAACTCTTCCATATGCGATTGTAGCTTTTTTCGCTGCAACAGACTAGATTGTAACTTCTGGCGACAACGTTAAGGTCTCTAATGCGTCAACAGATTTTGATGTGATGTTTTCACATGTTATGCTTTGACTTTTTTTTAGAGAGAGAATGAGATGAGAGGTATAGAGGTCCCACTGGGTGTGCCAATTTGTTCACACGATATTCACTGCAAGATAAGAGAGCGAGACACGTGTATATGAACCGAAATTTGATTAATATGGTGTATATGGTTACAATCTCTAATTAGTTCCTCTGATTCTTTCTCTCGGGATATGGACTTTGATAAGGTTGATCTGATGGCTGTGAGCTTGTTCTCAGACGGATGGTGATTGAATCTTCAAGCGTAGGCGAAGAGACGATCGACTTGTTGAAGCCTTTGTCGTTGAGTTTTTGCATTCTAGTGTTTTATTTCTAAATTCTCTAACTCGCGGACTAATTTTGAAGGCTTATGAATCTGAATGTTGAATGCTCTGAATTCTCCGTCTGATGTTTGGTAGTCTCTGAGTCTTCAGTTAGCAATTTTAATTCAGGATCTTGATTTCTCGGCTTCCTTTCAAAGGGAGAGAGCTCTCTATTTATAAAGTTCTATGATATTGTGGGCTTGGACTTCATGGGCTTTTAGGCCACCTTATGAGATTGAGCTTCATGAATGTTTGGGCCTACTACATGGGCTTAGACGTATCTTGGGCTTAAAATCCAAACAAATCAATTTTTCAACCCAATTAATTTTGAGACAATTATATATTTGTAATTGGCCCAATATTTTAATTGAATATATGTGTGAATGATTGACAGTTTTTGACTGGCCGAAATTTCTCAATCAACAGCAGTATTTTAAATAATTATTTTTCCAGATTTCTTATTTTGATACTTTTTAAGTTCAAATTTTGTCAAACATGCTCATATTTGCTAAAGATCTTTTAGAAGAGTGTGTTAGGTGCATTTCAAGCTTATCTACCCTTTTGTCTAGCATTTAAGCCTCTAAATTGATTTAGAGTTGATTTTTGGCTTCCTATGTCTTATTTTCCTCAAAGTGCATTTAAGAGCTTTTTTAGTCCTTTTGTATTCCAAGCCATGTATGGAATTTTGGCCTTAAAGGGCATGTAATACCCAGACAAACTATTGATATCAAGAGTTTTCTTGACCTCTTTTGGTGTTTTTTTTTAAATCTTGCTTTAAGTTTGAATGTTAATCAATTCATTGGATTAGTCTTTGATCAAACAAATTCTGGAGTGAGTTGTCTAAGGATCTAAGAGTGACCATCATAGGTTCTAAGTGAGACTTAAGAGTATATTCATCATTCTAACTTAACTCTTGGTTGGGATCGAGTGTTGAGTTTTCCATATTTGTGATATTTTACAAGGATCCTAGAATGACCACTAGCTTTGTAAAACCAAGCAACGTTGGAGCTTATCAAGGAATCTGTAGGACGAATTTAAGACGAACTTTACACTAAATCATGAATCACATACATTTGTGACAAAAAACCAAAAAACTAGCATAAATCTATGTGTATGAGAATAAAAAACAAAAGTCTGTCAAACAAGGTTTAAGTGGAGTGTGTAGGAGAAACTTGTGACGAACTTTAGACCAAATCATGAATTACCTAATTTTAGGACTAAAAACCTAAAAACTCGCATAAATCTATGAGTATGAGAATAAAAAAGAAAAGTTCGTCGAACAATGGTTTGAGAGGAGTGTGTAGAAGAAATTTGTGATGAACTTTCGACCAAATGATGAATTACATACTTTTAGAACCAAACACTAAAAAATTTGCATAAATCTATTGGTATGTGAATAAAAAAAAGAAAAGTTCATCGAACATGGATTTAGGAAGAGTGTGTAGGACGAAATTGTTACGAACTTTAGACCAAATCATGAATTACATACTTTTGGGCCTAAAACCTTATAAACTTGCATAAATCTATGGGTATGAGAATAAAAAAGAAATAGTTCGTCCAATAAGGGTTTGGGAGAAGTATGTAGGACAAACTTGTGGCGGACTTTAGATCAAATCATGAATTACACACTTTGGGAAGCAAAAACCTAAAAACCCGCATAAACCTATGAATATGAGAATAAAAAAGAAAAATTTGTCGAACAAGGGTCTAGGAGGATTGTGTAGGACGAACTTCTAACAAACTTTAGACCAAATCATGAATTACATACTTTTGGGACAATTCCCAACATGGGAGGCTTATATGTCTTTTTGCATAGGCGTCCCCACTCAGTATGTCTCCACATGAACAACCAGGATCAGGTTGTTTGAAACAAATGCAAAGCAGGCCGCACCCACAGTGTTACCAGAACTTAGGCACTTTAGTCTTAGTCCATAAACAATAGACACTTTAGGTTATAAAATTTGAACTAGATTACTCGTTGTAACGGGCAACGCCATGAGGTGCAACGCCTTCAAACGTTACTTGGACTAGATCGACTCTTCGAAAAGTCCTAACCTCCACGGCCAATCCACTCGTTGACCTACTTGTTGTCGGGTGACGCCACGGGGTGTAGCACCTCCAAATTTTACTTAGACTCGATCGACTCTTTAGAGAGTCCTGACCTCCACGGCCAATCCACTCTGATTGACCTACTCGTTGTAACGGTCGACACCACGCCGTGCAGCACCTCCAAACATTACATGGACTCGGTCGACTCTTCGGAGAGTCCTATCCTCCACGACCAACTCACTCTGATTGATCTACTCGTTGTTAGACCCAAGAAGGGTGAGGCTACAAGGACCAACCCTTGGGGGTCGAGGCTTTCCTTCGCTAACTCTCAAGGGAGCTGGACTTGTTTGGTCGGCCCCTAGGGGCTCGGCAATGGCGTGGCTGACCATTAGGGGCTCGGCAATAGTGTGGACGACCCCTAGGGGCTTGGCAATGGCGTGATCGACCCCCGAGGATCTGCAAAGGACGTGGCCGACCCCGAAGGGGTGGATAATCGCGTGGCCGACCCCCGAGGGGTTGGCATAGACTTGGACGACCCCTTGAGGGACAAGTCCTCCATTTAGCCGACACCCTAGAGGTCGGTGGCTTGTTTGTCCTTCGGGTGGGTCCCAACCTCTTCCGAGTCCTTCGAGATATTTTTGGCTTAGAGCATTACCCCAACTCTTCATTTTCGGACTTACTTTGTTACCAGAATTTGAAGAGTAGTTCATTGTTAAAAAGGTTCTCTTTATTAGAGACGTACCTTTCGGCAAAGTAGGATCCTTTTTTTCTGAGATCTGCCCGTTGCAGCACTCCTTTGAACTTTTAGGCTACTTAGGCTCCCTTTGCAGGGACTTGCCCATTTTCAAGCGCCTTTTCGAACTTTTAGGCTATTAAGGCTCCCTTTGAAGGGACTTGCCCATTTTCAAGTGCCTTTTAAAACTCATAGGTTACTTAGGCTCTCTTTTTAGAACTTGCATTTTTCTAACCTCGTCGTTCGCAAATATTTCTTTACCTTTGCTCTTATGGATCCTTCATTTGATTATAAGACTGAGTCTCACCACCTTAGCCTCCTCTTTTCAAAAGAGGACTCGATATAAGACCTTGGTAGTTGTAGGTGGCTTCTAACACTTGGACCGTGTTCTTTGGAGTCCACGACCTACAGGCTCCTTTAGTGGTCGAGATCTCCTTCCCTTGCTTTTAGGACTCCCACCAATGGTATAGTGAACCTTACTTCGGGGAACTGCCTGCTTTATTGTAGTTTTTGGATTGCAGGTCTTTAGCGCCTTGCTTCCATTTCTTTGTACCTTCGAGAGGACTTGCGTCATACTCGCTCCTCTTGGTCGCCTAGCATCAATGAATTCAAGTGGGACTTAGCCCATGTTCGTGAGACTCAGGGTGTTACTGAGGTCACCTTGGCTGACTTTCGGACTTCCGCTAAGGCGGTCCAAAGTCTTGTCTCTTGAACTTACAAAGACTACTCATCTACCCTTGCTCGGCTTTGTCAAGAGTTTGACTTCCGCTAAAGTGAAGTTCTAGAATGCCTCACACTTAGTCAATTTAGTTGAGAGACTTTTCAGCCATTGTAACCTTGGGGAACAACTTTAGCACGACTACTACCGGTTGGGTGCTAGATCGAGTTAAAGAATAGGCTACCCATGGTACCCTCTTGTCTCACTCCAAGTCTTTTTGCGCCACCACAGCAGAAAAGGTCGCCGACCCTTCTTTGGCGGCCTTCGAGTCTGGACTTCCTAGTGATCTAGTGCAGGTTGCCATGATTTCAGTACCTTCCAAGGTGTGCCTAAGAATGTCATCCTGGTTTAGGCTCCTCATGCTAGGATCGAATCTGTCTAAGCCGGACTCAGTAGGTCTAGTTCCAGCAAGTGTAGCACTACTTTGTCACTTTTTGATGTACTACTCTTCTTTATAGCCACACATTTATCTAAGTATGTAGGCTAACTTGTTACCTTTGTATTTGCAGGCCTTCGTGCACTTTATCTCGGCTTCCCGTCACCTTTCTGAAGACTTGTGTCACACCCGCTCTTCTTTGTTCGCTAGCTCTGATAAGCTTAAGTAGAAGCTGGCACAGGCTTGAGAAGCTCAGCGAATTGTCGATGCTACCTTAGTCGACTTTTAGACTTTCACCGAAGCGATCCAAAGTATTGTTGTCTGTACATGCCAAAAGGATTTGTCTATTATTGCTTGCCTTCGACGAGAGTTGGCTTCTATTGAAGAACGCCGCTTACTTGGCTAACCTTGTGAAAGCTCTTCTGCTTTAGTAATTTTGTAGAACAACGCCGGTGAGGCTACCATCGGCTAAGCACTTGACCGAATTCAGGAGGGAGTTAGCTATGGCAAACTCCTTCCCCTTTTTCGGTCTCTTTATTCCAGCACTGCGGAAAAAGTCAGTGACCTTTCCTTGCCATCCTTTAAATCCGGATTTTCAAGTGATCTAGCCAAAGCCGCTTGCTACGACTCTCGCCTCTTCAAGCATGCCTGAAAAAAGTCAGGCCATTCCAGCTAGGATAACTCCTTCCTAAGTAGGACTCAACCGACCAACTTCCAGTAGGCGCAGTTCCAGAGGGCCTTGATGACTTTTTCGTTGCTTTTCTTTTACTTGAAGCATTTTACTTTGCAGTCTTTAATTTCTTCTTCTAGGTTGTAACCCAAGATTTTTTTTGACTTTGGATGAATAACAATCTTTTTTCTCTATTTTTCTATATTTCATACCCCCAATTTAAGTTATGAAAATGGAATCAATATACTTAAATTAAGATGACTTTTCTGAAAGAATGAGAAAATAACACTTTATTCATTAACAACTTGCGGCACTCTGGCGACCTGGTAGGTCCTTCCCAATTTAGCCCCAAGACTCCACTGTTGAGTTCTTTGGTGTTCGACGTCACTCTTCTCACCATTAATTCGCTAACTTAGGAGCATTGTGCCTTGACTCTAGAGTTGTAGTACTTGACAATGCAACCTTTATACCGTGCTACCTTTATGTAGGTTGCGTCATTTTTCTCTTCTAGGAGATTTAGACTCATCAGCAGTTGCTGGTCATTTTTAGTTGGGTCAAAAGACTCTACGCGCAGGGATGAAAGTCCTATCTCGACCGGAATTACTACTTCCGCCCCAAGTACTTGGGAGTAGGAGGTTTCGCCTATTGACGTCTTAGGTGTAGTGCCGTATGCCCACAACACTTGCCAGTTAGGACCTCGAGTGGCTGCCTCTGGATGGCAGCGAACCTCTGGCACTTGTCGCATGCTCGAGAATACTTCTTGGAGTATTCGGCCATGGTCGGCCAAAAGTAACCTTGCCTGACTAACTTCTTGGCTAGGGACCTTGCCCCTTCATGATTGCCATAGACGCCTCCGTGCACTTCCTGCATTGCATAAGTGGCCTCACTAGGGTTGAAGCACATAAGGGGGGGGGGGGGGTAAAGAATACCCCCTCATGTACAGCTTATCCCCATGCACCACGTACTTGGAAGTGTTGACCTTAAGTCGTCGGACGTCCTTTTTGTCGTATGGCAACTTCCTTCCCCTAAGTATTCAAGGAAAGGGGTAATCTAGGTTGTAGGGGAGATTGGGGTTGCCTCGTTAACTTCGTGCAACGGCTTGGTAGTGATGCTAGGCTTGCCTAGGATCTCTAATGGCACGATCCTGACCTCATTGGTTTCGTAGGAGGCATCTAACTTTGCAAAAGCATCAGCCTTGGCGCTTTAGAACCTAGGTACTTGTTGGATTTGTACCTCTACAGGTGTTGTTACTTGGAAACCTCACCTGACACTGACTCATTTTTCAACAGTCTTTTATTTTAATGACTCCCACTACTCCCCATAGGGCGGTGTGGTAGCACTGCCTCGAGGATAACTGTTCTCCTATAACTTGCCTCACCCCCAAAGGAGTAGGAAACTTTATCACCTAGTGGTAAGTTGACGCGGCCGCCTTTAGCCCATGGATCTTGGGTCTTCCCAATATTACGTTGTAGGCGAAGTTGTCGTTCACCACCAAGAAATTGACGAAGTATAGGACTATGTTGTCTCCTTCGCTAAAGGTTGCTAGGAGCTCGACTAATCCTCCAGGGATCAAAGTGCTCCCGCCAAACCCGACTAGGGGCATCGAGTTCAGCTTAAGCCTTTCTCTTCCCAGCTTCATGGCGTCGTACGCCTTTAGTGACAGCACCTTCGTCGAACTGCCTCCGTCGATGAAGATTCTTCTGACGCGGATGTTGGATACGGTCATGGACACCGCTAAGGCATCGTTGTGCAGCTGGTGCAGTGTTGTAGCCTCAACAGTAGTGAAACCAAAGTTGTTCATCCACAACTTCCGTTATGCGCACTTCTTCGCCCCTTAGCGTGTCTTCTGCCTGCCTCACTTTGTCCTTCCAACTTCGGTTGGACTCCCCCCGCCGGCCCTCTAACGATGGTTTTGATTTTCAGCGGCGGTGGTGACTTTTCGCCTCCCCTTTTGTTGCTAGGGGACTAAGACGTTTTTTCACCCTCTCCCACGTACTTGTCCAGTCATCCTCTTCGGATGAGGGACTCTATGGACTCCTTCAGGTCGTAGCAGTCCGAGGTGGCGTGGTCATGATCCCTATGGAATGCGCAGTATTTGCCTCTATTCTTTTTGTTGGATCCTACCTTAATTCGCTTTGGCCACTTTAGCCCCTATTTATATTGAATCTCAATCAAGATATGCTCGACGGGAATTACCTTGGGAGTGTACTTCTCGAACTGGTTAGAGGGTACCTTCAGGTCGTAGCAGTCGGAGGTGGTTTGGTCGGCATTGACTTGTTTGCCTTCGGGTGGGTTCCAACCTCTTCCGAGTCTTTCGAGATATTTTTGGCTTAGAACAGGAATATATTCTTTTCCATTGTTTGACCCACTAACTTTCATCATATCGATACTTTTCTCATTTATCCTTTTCATTATATTCTCGCCATAGCCAAACATGTCTTAAAATTTAGGGAAAATTGCACAAACCACCCCTAGAGTATGGTGTTTGTAACAATTAAATCTTAAACTTTCAATTTGAGCAATCAACTCTCTTAAATTTTAAAAAATGTTGCAATTAACACCAATTAATTTTAAAAGATTTTCATATGTAGGGGTAAAATTGCCCAAAACTTTTTTTTGTCTTTTTTTTTTCTCTCTAAAAGCTTACTTCTTATAAATTTATAATAAAATTTGTCAAATTAATGAGTTTTTTTAAATATGTATATTTGTAAATTAATGTGAGTTAAAAAAAGATTAAATTTGCAATTTAAATATAGTCTTTTGTCATGTTTTTTTTATCTATTTGGTCTAATTTTCAAAAATTGTATTTTTGAATAATACATAGAATAAAAATCTTATAAATTTGTCGAAAAAATGATGAATGTCTTCTAAAAATTAATAAATTGATGTGACATCATGTTTGAATTTTTTATTGCATATAGTTGTTTTAAATAGATATTATACTATATTATATTATATATATATATATATATATATATATGATCTTGAGTCGTTTAATTTTGTTTGAATTAAAAAAATGGTATTATGTGTAAAAAAATGGTTGTAGCGTGAAGTGCATTATATATTCTTGTGATGATTTTTTTGTTGTACGGCAAATTTTGAAAGAATTATTTGTATGGTTCGTTAAATTATGTACAAATTAACTTGTATTTTATTTTGTTTTAATGTTAAATTAATCGATTAGTTTACAAATTTTTCATTATAAATTTATAAGAGGGAAGAAGTTAGGAAACTTAGAGAGAGAAAATAATATTTTGTAGACATAGACAATTTTACCATTTATACAAGTCAAAATTTCTTAAAATTAATTTAAATCTATTAATTGCAACGTTTTTAAAATTTTAGGGAACTAATTGCTCAAACTAAAAGTTTAACAACTTAATTGTTATAAATATCATATTTTAGAGCGGGTTCTGCAATTTTTTCTAAAATTTACAAGAAATCATTTAATACAACTTATTTACAGAAATCCAAATCCGATATTTGTTTGAAAAATTATAGAATGTTTATTTTGAGTGTTTAAAAATGAAAAATTATTTTGAGCGATTAGAAAGAAAAAATTGTAATAAAAACTTGTTTATATAAAGGTTTTAAAAAGTGTTTATAAAAGGTAGTTTATAAAATTTATATAAAAAAACATAACAAACACCCTCATTTACAAAAATCATAACCAAACAAGCTACCAAGAATTTTACAAAATTCTATATGCAGACAATTTATTGGTTTACTTAAACACTGAAAAAAAAAAAAACAAAAATTCAGTGGCGGGTGAAAGTGCGGCGGCTCAAATTAGGAGGAGAGGACGGGTGCGGATCGCGTAGAGCGAACATTCAGGGCGGGGTTTAGGGTTTAGTACTCAGATGCGCTACAATGGCACGCTTTCTTCTCTCTTTGGGTCTTGCCCAGTCCATACGTTGCGTCATTCACTTCAATAATTCCCTTTTCATTCTTGTACCAGGAAGAAGTTGCAATAGAAAAAGAACGCGGGGGAGAATCGGTAAGAGAATTGCAGGAAGCAGTTGGCGCTCATCCAGATGACCCCTCTTCCCATTTCAAACTCGTAATTTTGGCATATATTTGCCTCAATTCGTCCGCTTATGTGTATATATGTGTGTGTGTGTGTGTACATTACGTTATGCGTAGGTTGAGTTCAATTCTGCAAATGCAAAACGCAGGGAGTTTTCCTGTGGGAAAATGGGGGAAATGATGATAAGGCGGCTGCGGCGGATCATTTTCTGAAATCAGCGAAATTAGACCCTCAGAATGGTGCCGCTTTCAAATATTTAGGGCATTATTACGCCACATTTTCTGTGGACATCCAAAGGGCTCTCAAGTGCTACCAGAGAGCTGTTAGTCTGGATGCCGATGACTTTCACTCTGGAGTGCGTCTTTCCCTTCTACTTTACTTGCTCTGTTGCCTAGTGTACTCACTGATAATTATTTATAACCAGGAAGCCTTGTGTGATCTCTTGCATCATGAAGGAAAGGATAGTTTAGAGGTTGCTTTATGCAAAGAGGCTTCCGCCAAGTCTCCCAGGGCCTTCTGGGCTTTCCGGAGGTTGGGCTACTTGCAGGTTCTGAACTTTTGGCTATTATCATTCTATTTTTTTTTCTTGCGTTCTCTCGGTATTGTTGATCACCATTCAATTCATCACCACCTTGTTCAGACTTCAAGAAATCATCTTAAATTTAATGAGAATGATCTGTAATTAATCAACCATCTCATTCCTTCCATGTTGATTTTTTTTGATGAACCGCCTTAGGCCAAGCACTGAAAGACAACTTAGGATATGGAGGCGAAATTTAGGGTCGTTTGAGAAATTAATCTCCACAATGGCCTCCAACCTACCCTTAAGGCCCATGTGCTTAACCACTGCGCCGCTCCTAGGGGACGATGGTGAATTATTACTGACCTACTCTAGTTAAAAACTTATGGATTAACCTCAACTTGTACATCTTTGATTTATTTTCGACAACACATCATTTATTGACTTCTTGTTTTATGTTGATTCACTGAATATTATGTTGATCAATTCTGTTATAGTGTACTACTTGAACTCTAGTTATTATCTTTTATAATGATTGATGTTTGAAACTACTTACATACACATTGAGTTATACAATGGGCGTTGACCTGGTCTTTCAACATCACCCACAATTATTTAGGTAATCTACCATAATCCAAAAACATTTGAGTTTTCCACAATCTTTATCTATAACCACTGGCCAAATCTAAGATTGTTTACTTAATTGGTCTTATATTGTATTTGTTAAATGCAAATAGAAATATTTGTACCGTTCAATATCATGTTCTTTAATCAATTTATTTTACATTAACCATAGATTAGCCTCAAACAAACTCATGGTATTTTTAAAGATAATTTTGAACACCTAACATTAAATCTGTTTCAAGTCCATAAATGATTCTTGAAGTCTACTATTATGAATAATATTTAAAAATTTACATTAGCACAACAGAACATAAAACTTGACTTTTCGCTAAAGTTTCTCTTAGCTCTATTTTCTGCATTCCGATTGGCAGGTATATCAAAAGAAATGGGCTGAAGGTGTCTTAAGTCTTCAGCATGCCATTCGAGGATATCCTTCTTGTGCTGATTTGTGGGAAGTAAGCTTGAAGAACATTAAATTTTGTTATACTTATCTAGTCTAGCTAATATTGGATGAACTATTTGTTCTAGGCCCTCGGTCTTGCGTATCAGCGACTTGGCAGGTTTACTGCTGCAATTAAGGTAGTTCGTTATGCCGGCAAAACATCTTATCTTTTTTGGACAGAGTTAGCTTTCCCTTGGGAGTTGGGAGTGATATATATATCATCAAAGTCTACATTATTTTTCCTTTTGACAGTCGTATACACGGGCCATTGAAATTGAAGGAGATAGAATTCTTGCTTGGGTTGAGTGTGGAAACATCTTCTTGATGCTTGGTTCTTTCAAAAAAGTAAGACTTATCTGCTATACTTGTATTTACAGGTTACAATCTTCTAATCATTTCTATGGTTGTTGGCCTGGAGATCGCGTTGGCTTTCTTTCCTTTACGAATCTGTCTTAATCTTCATTTTCTTTCCTTATAAAAAACAATTTAGAATTGAGTCCGGCTGTCTGGGCCTTGGGACAGACGTAGGTGCCTTGGGTAGGTAGTGAGGCGAAGGGTTGGTTCCCGGTTGTCAAAAAAAAAAAAAAGAAAAAGATTTGGGTGAGGATTGTTGAAGTTTGCATCGTTGGTTTAGTTGCACATTTACTTGAATGAATAAGATCTTTTTGTCTGTCTTTGAAAACCAAACTAATGCCTCTGTATTAATTTGGTAAGTATATGGTGACCTGGCTCTGTATTAATTTGGTAAACTTGGGTTTCCTTGAAAATTAAAATTCTTTATTTAACCAAGATTTATACGCTTTTGAAACTTACACATTTCCCAAGGTACTCATTTTTATTTTGTCACGATTCTTAATGAATATGGAAAGGGAGTTGAACACTTTCAGCAAGCTCTAGAGATATCACCTAAGAGTATTACTGCGCAATTTGGGCTCTCTTCAGGGCTGCTTGGTTTAGCAAAGGAATGCATTAATAAGGGGGCGTTTAAATGGGCATCCTTTTTATTAGAGGTTTGTTAACTTGTATTTCATGATATTCCCTTTAACTCGCTTTTGTTTGCTACAAGATTTCTTATACTGATCTTAGGAAGCTTCTAAAGTTGCAAGAGGAAGTACTCATTTAGCTGGAAACTTGTCATGTATATGGAAGTTGCTCGGAGATATTCAGGTATGCATGAATATCTTCAAATAGTTTAGCCAATTGATTTTGTTTCCTCATGAACTTATGTAATGGGAACGTCTACGTTATTTTTTTAGGTTTGTAGTCCCTATAAATGTTTTCAAAGGTTCGAGGTAACCTTGGGAGTTTTATCCTTGAAGAGGTGGGACTAATTTGGAGGCAGTATGAGGTGTAAGCCTCAATTTCAATGAAAATACTACTAATATTCTGAAAATGTATAATTATCTGTTACTAACATAGTAATTTTATAAAAGTAAAAAAATGAATAACTCATTAGTAATTGACAAAAATAAATATTTTAAATAGTCATTTAATTGTTTTTTTAAATCTTCATGAGGGGAGGGGGTGGGTAGTAATGGCCTAATGGGCTGGATTACCACAACTCATTGTGTTTTTGACTTACAGACGCACACAAACATATAATTTCTAATAAGTGCGTTAGAATCCCACATGAGAGGCATAACTCCCCTGTCCTTGACTCCTTGCTCAATTTTATTTTTTTTAAAATTTATTTTTTGATGATAACACAAAGCTTTTATTGAGATCGAAATGAAAGAAAACAAAGGCATACAAAACTAAAACCCACTTAAGGAAGGAGTATAGCCTACAATAATGGCTTCCAAGAAGTAGATCTCGCCTAGCAAATAGTTTCAAAAGTACTTAGTCACCAAGGCCCAAAGAGTAACATTGGATCTCACGATGGGCCTATGTATCATTCAGAGATCTCTCCTTCCCTTATTAGATTCTATTGTTTTTCTCGTCCTAAAGACCCTCACAAAATTGAATTCCACATGAACTTCTTTTATCTCTAAAGGGAGGGTGATGTAAAATTAGCCACGATCGCCTTGCACAAACTATGCCTAACAAAAGAGAAATCAAAAGCCCAAGAAAACTATTCCAAACAAACTCAGCCGTGTCACACCTCCACTAAATATGATCTAAATTCTCAGTAGCTCTGCAACAAAAAATACAACATCAAAGACAGCAGGTATCCTGTTCATTGCTCTATCTCAATTGTTCACGTTTTTGAGATTTCCACCTTCCAAGTGTTTGAAAAGGCGCACCTAGGCCCACTGAGGCGCGCGCTTAGGTGCAAGGCGTTGTGTCTCGCCTTTTCTGCCTTTTGGCTCCTTTCTTGAAGCCCGAGATCCTCATACTAGGTCATTCAAAGTGCGAGATATTGTTTTTAAGGTATAAAAAATTCAAAATATCTTGAATCGCTTATATGAAGGTTTATAGTTGAGTTTTATGTATGCTTTAAATATTATCCTCAGTTAAACTTCATTTCTTCCCATGAAATGAAGATTAATAGTTGAATCTAATGTTTGTTTTATATTATTTTTGGTTAAAACTTCATTTCTTTTCATGAAAAGTGTTTTGATTGTGCAATATATATAATGTTTTTTTATATAGTGTCCCTAAAGTAAAGAAGCCCGTGCCTTTTGGTGCTCCTTGTGCCTCAGGATCCAGAGGGCCATTGCACCTTAGTGCACCTTGGGCTTTTTAAAACTCTGCACTTAGATCTCACATCAACAACTTATGGGACGAACAAGCTTAACTCGAAAAGAAAGATATGCAGGAGAAACCCTCAGATGTGCAAGGAGGCCACTGTTGGTTGGTATAATTAGAATTACCCTGAGTTTAAGCTTTTGAGTTGATTGATTATGTAACATAATTCAACTTGGTATAAGGGCAAGAGATTCTGAGTTCAATTCCTTAGGCCAAGACGTTATCCTCCTAAATTAAAATTGAATTCCACTTCAAGTGTATTTCTCAAATTTTCCAGTCCACAAGGGTGGTATCTTTGAGTTCAAGGTTGGATCAGAGTTGGGATATTGATGCCTAACTCTATTTTGAGCCCATGTAAAAAATATGGAGAAGAAAAAATATTGTAAAAATAAAATTGAAGATTAATAATGTGTCTATAAAATTAGGGTAAACTATGAATTTGATTTCTATGGTTGAAAGAGAGTTAAAGTTTGGTCCTTATAGTTTTGAAAACTAGAATTCTGTTTGTATGGTTTGGAGAAAGTTATAATTTAGTCCATTTGGTTTCAAAAACTAGAATCTAGTCCATGTGACTGGTAGAACCTAGGATGTAACTTTTGTCCAATCCAGCTACTTAACTCACACTGTCCGTCATTATTGACATATGGATAAATAACTTTGATATATTTAATTTGACGAATGACAAGGACTACATTTTAACTATTTCCAAATTATAGAGACTAAATTCTAATTTAAATTATATTTCAAGATTCTAGACTATTACATGAATGATGAATAGTTGAGTTGAGATCAAATCAAACTTTTTTCAAAAGGAAAAATGTCTCTTAAGCATCTTCGCTGCCCGCCTAAACCTAGGTTCGATGAAGTCTTATTGATTTCCATCGTCAAAAAATGTTTCGACTTGAAGTCGTTCCTTCGATCCACGCTGATTCCAACCTTCTTCTCTAGGTTAGTATGATAAGACCCCTTTAGGAGTAGGATAAGGAATGATCAATCCTATTAGGGGTAGAGTAAGAAATGGTCAATCCTATTAAGAGTAGGATAAGGAAGCAATCCTATTAGGAGCAGGATAAGAATATTAGACTATAAATAAGAGAGGAAAGGCAGGTAAGGATATATTAAGAAATATTGTGATAGTGAGTATATGCGCTTGAGAGTGATCTCAAGATAGGGAGGGTCCAAGTATCTCGAACAGTTGGGTTATCTTGTATCTTTATTATCTTAATATTATAATATATATTAGGTTCTTATCAATTTGGTAACAGAGCACGTTCCGATCTATGGATAATGATACATATCTTGATTGGGTGATCAAAAAATTAGGTGACAGAAGTTTTATCGAATCAATAACAAAGAAAGTAGTAGAGGCATGTATGAAATCTTGGGATGAGACGAGAAAGAGAGGGAAGCGGCATGGGATTCAACTTTTCAACCTCTACATGATAACTTGGCAAGAATGCGGGACGAATGGTTGAAATATTTGGCCGAAAATAAAAGACAAGAAGCATTAGAGAAAAAGGAGGAAAAGAAGAAGTTGAATCAAGAATCCACTTACTTGGATAAGAAAGATTCAAGAAAATTCCATGAAGAAATCAAGAAAGTGGAACTGACAAGCAATGGTGAGAGTAATGCAAATCTACAGATTATTGTGCTATTTTGATGTGAAGATCATCAGATCTTGATGAAGAAATTGAAAGTCAAGATGAAGGAAATATTGAAACAATGAAGATAATTTAGAGAGATGGGTGGATGATTTCAAAAAGGAAATGAAAGAATTAAAAAAAGGTTGGGCCGAATACAAGAAGCAAGAAGCATTGTTATTGAAAAAACTCGAGAGAGAGGATGATGGGAAGAAACCAAAGAAAGGTACTCGGATGGGCTTGTTGGAGAAGACAAATTTTAAATTTGTTCTAAATCTGCAATGGTCAAAAGCCTTTAGTTTTGGAAAAATACAAAAGAAAGAAAGGGAAAAATAAATCAAAGGCAAGAATTCAACTTGCTTAAGAAGTTAATGTCAAAACAAAGAAGAATCAGTTCATCAATGAAGAAAAGAAATAATGGACGAATTCAAAACCACCTAAGAATACAATTATGGCCACGAAAGAGAAAATTCATTCTACGAGTAAGGTAACGAAAGATACGACATAAGTTCATGATAATGGAAAAGAAGGATCAAGAATGTCAATTGTCTTTGTTGTAAGACACTATTGCCTTCTAGTACTGCCACCTGAGGTCATCAATTTTTTTTTATTATTCTTTTGTAATAAACACCTTGAGGATAAAGTGTATTTTGGGGGTCGGGTAATGATAAGACCCCTTTAGGAGTAGGATAAGGAATGGTCAATCCTATTAGGAGTAGGATAAGAATATTAGACTATAAATAAGAGAGGAGGGGGAGGTAATGATATATTAAGAAGTATTGAGATAGTGAGTATCTGGGTTTGAGAGTGATCTCAAGATAGGGAGGGTCCAAGTATCTTCAACACTTGGGTTATCTTGTATCTTTATTATCTTAATATTATAATATATATTAGGTTCAGTGTTTTCAAGGCTATCGCCTTTCCTCGCCTTGCACATAGCAAGTATTGCGCCTCTAAAAAAGTCAAGGCGAGCGCCTTCAATCAGATCCTCGCCTTTCCTCGCGATTTTGCGCCCTGCATCGGTGCATCGCCTTCGCCTCATACCAAGGCGTGCGCCTTGTTAAAGTTTTATTTATGTATCAATATGCTAACTTAATACCCATGAAAATAATCTAGAATTTGCTCATGAAGAAGTCCAACAACCATTCAAATATATATATATGGTGCATGTTTAATTTTTATTAGAGTTATTTGACGTATAATCTCGAGTTTTTTATACTTTCGTTTAACTTAAGTTTTTTATATAAATAATAATTTATATGTATGGTACATCTTATAATAACATAATTTGTGTTGTATATTACTCTTCTACTTTTTTTTTTAGTATTATTTGTATAAATTTGAAATTTTATGGGAACACAAATATGTTATATAAATCAATTTATGCTAAATATATTGTTTAGTTATGCATTTATTTGTTTCGCCTCTGTTCACTCAGGCCTCGCTTTTTTATCGCCTCTCGCTTTGAGGCGATCAAGGGGGGTATCGCCTTGAACTGTGCTTTTCGCGTTGAAAACACTGATTAGGTTCTTATCATAGTACCTCCTCCCCTTCTTCTCCTTCCTTCTTTCCACTTTAGCTCCAATGGAAGACAAGAGTTGCAAGATTTTGGGGGATTATTTCCGCATTTGGAAAGACTATTCGTCACTATGTTTAGAGGACCAGAAATTTGGAAAGTCCACTGCTCTGTCTCTACCTTTTCTACAATGGATTGAGTAACTGTCAATTCAGTTCCTCTCGAACCCATCAAGAAATACATCAACCAATCATTTGGAGACGATTGTGGTACTTTGACTGTCAGTAAGCTTTGTTAGAATAGACCACTTCTATGTCGTCGTGTAATGTGGCCGAGGAGAGCATTCAAATAGCTTATTCATATTCTAGTTTGTGAAGATAAATCTGGGCTACTGATCTGCTGGGAAATGATTAGTGATTTTAAAGGCTACCTCGGCTTGACATCTTCCAATAAAATGACTATGGAACATGAGAAAGCAGCTAACATTTGCTATCCAAGAGCGATCCCATTCAAGAAATCTCGAGAGGATTTTTTCGAAAAACCCTACTTAGCTCTGATACCATGTAAAGAGTACTGAGACTGAAAAGTCAATTTCTTTAGGTTGGAATTACAACAATAAAATCTTGCTACTAATGGATCTGATGGACCTAATGGGGCCTAACACTAGAAATACAAAATACTACAAGATTATACATAATTTACATAGACAACTCTACCAGAAACAACCATAAAAAAGAACTGAAGGAGGCCTTAGACCCGTATGATGGAACATAAAGCGAGGTGCAACAAATAAATTCATTAATAAATAATATATAGAACATAAAATTTTGTTAAAAAAAAAACTTATTTCCATCGAATATCAAATTCTTAAAAAATAATACAAAATAGTAACAACATCAAATTATCAAATATTTTAAGTCAATTTGGACTCCATATAATAAAGTTACAAATAGCTTACTTTATATTTAAACATAAAGTAAAATATACATTTAGAAAAAAAAGTAAAAGGTAACAAATATATTACAACTAAAAAGGTAAAATTGATTGTCTCTGGGAAGTAAAATTGGAAAAGTAAACTTGACATATTATTCAAACAGTAATAAAAAGAATTAAAATTAAACTTGAAATGACCACAAGTGTGTTGTCTCTTTAGTTTTTAAATAAAGGTTTTCTTTATCCAAGAGTTTTTACTATGTTTGGCACGATATTCATAGTTAATAAAATATATAAACTAAAATTTATAATTGACTTATTGTTTTTCACTTTTCAATTAAGTTATTTCTTTTTATCCAAAGGTTCTTTCCTTCGTATACTAATTTCTAACTCTTCGACTGAACCTATGTTTCACCATCTCTTTTTCGCGATGAAGATAAACTTTTTTACATCAAGCTACAAAAGAAAACGCATCCCTTCGACCATTGTTTTAAAAAGTCCACTCAGGCGCGCGCCTAGGAGGCACACATCATGCGCCTCGCCTTGGAAAGGCAAGGCTCGGTTTAAGGCACTTGCCTTTTGATGCCTTTCTTGAAGCCCTAAGGTGTGCCTTGTGGGCTTTAGTGTTTTTTTTTTGTTTTTTTTACCTACAATTTTTGTGTTTTGTCTCCCTATAAGCTTTGGTTGTTCATATATTCGAAGCGAGAGATAAATTTTTTAAGGTATTGAAATATCTTGAATCACTCATGTATATTTTGTTTATTACTTTTAATTTTAACTTCATTTTTTTCCATGAAAATGAAAGTTAGTAGTTGAAATTTATGTATTTTTATATATTATTCTTGGTTAAAAACTTCATTTCTTTTCATGTAAGTGTTTTGATTGTTCATATTCATATATACATATATACTTTTTTAATATTTTTTTATATAGTGTGCCTTGAGTAAAAAAGCCTGCGGCTTTTGGTGCGCCTTGTGTCACGATCCAACTTCGTTGTCGTTGCAAAGCGATCGTGAGGCACCTGCTTTAATCCGGCGAGCAAGTTAGCCAAACGAAAATTGCAGAGCGGGTGGCACAACAGGGCCAACCTCCCTCACGGACCTTGAGAAAGGTTTTCGAAAGAGAGAGAAAGAACGTTTTGAAATACATTTTGTCTTTGAAAAGTATATGACAAAATGCAATAAGGGACGCAACAACTAGCTTGCATTCATCATATAATAGCTTGGTAGGAGGGAAGCTTCAAGAGTCAGTATCCCCTATAGTACATTTTGGACCATAATGGATGTGACATCCTTGCATATGAAAATGACGAGGAGTCAACACCCAAATAAAAATGAAGGAAACTATCCTTACATGCAATATTAAGTAAATAACATAAAAGCATGATGAAAAGGGGTGTAGAGGTTTATGCGGCCATATGCAACCTAAGAAGCACGGACACCTCGTTTAGGACTGAGTGTCGGTGTCGGACACGTGTCGGACACGGACACGGCCGGA
>JBBMEG010000022.1:132096-168002 GCA_037832605.1 Cyclanthera cordifolia | reverse complement strand
TTCTCCCCCTGAGCAACAAAACCAGGTGGTTGCTCCATAAAAACTTCTTCCTGCAGATCTCCATGAAGAAACGCATTTTTGTTATCGAGTCGATGGAGCGGCCAGTCATGAATCGAGGCCAGAGAAATAAGCAGGCATACTGATGTCATCTTTGCAACAGGCAAAAATGTATCATCATAATCAATGCCATATGTCTGAGCATATCCTTTTGCCACAAGACGAGCCTTTAACCGGGCAACCGAGCCATCAGGATTAACTTTGACAGCGAAAACCCAACGACACCCAATAGCCTTCTTCCCGACCGGAAGGTCTACTAAATCCCAAGTACCATTAGCATCCAACGACGTCATTTCATCGACCATAGCCGCACACCAACTAGGGTGAGATAAAGCTTCCGGAACAGACGCGTGTGTGGACACTGAATCTAATGAAGCAACAAAAGAGGATGTAGAACGAGGCAAATGAGCATAAGAAACAATAGACGCAATCGGATAAGTACAAGAACGCTTACCTTTTTGAAGGGCAATCGGAAGATCATCGCTTATAGCCGAATTGTTTGCCAAATGGGCTGCTGGTAAAGGACATGCTTCTGGTTCTGCAACAGATGGACCATCAGAAGGAACCTTGGGCCGGACACGTCGAGTATAAACATTAGAAAGTGGAACAACCAGAGAAGCAGGGATGTCAACAGACGGTGTGGAAGTAACATACACCAGGAAATCGACCTCAGGCATCGAACGCTCCCCCTGACTCGGTGTATGAGAACTAGCAAAGTATGGGGTTTTTTCAAAGAAAGTGACATCACGAGAGACCAGGTACGTACCACGACTAGGGTAGTAACACTTATATCCTTCCTAAAGACGAGAATACCCAAGGAACACACATTTTAAAGACTTGGGGTCAAGCTTACTGAGTGTGGGATGAACATCCCGAATAAAACAGACAGACCCAAAAACCCTTGGAGGAACCGAAAACAAAGACTGTGTGGGACACAAGGTTTGAAAAGGGATTTTCCCGTGAAGGACAGACGACGACATGCGGTTAATCAGATAACAAGCAGTAGAAACCGAATCAGCCCAAAAAACTTTAGGTACATGCATTTGAAACATGAGGGCCCGAGTAGTTTCTAGGAGATAACGATTTTTACGTTCTGCCACACCATTTTGGGATGGATTATCGACACACGAGGACTGATAAATAATACCATGTGTGTTTAGATAGGAGCCTAGGGCTTGAGTAAAATACTCTTTTGCATTATCACTACGCAGAATTTTAAGACAACCACCAAATTGAGTGCGTATTTCAGCATGAAAGTTACAAAAATGAGTAAGTAACTTAGACTCAACAGGACAAGGACCCCAGACCTCCGAATGGACCAATTCAAAAGGAGCAGATGCTCTATTATTGACTTGAGGATACAAACTGACACGATGTAACTTAGCAAATTGACATGACTCACACTGCAATGTAGAAAACGGAAGCTGTGGACGAAGACTTCGTAGAGCGGAAAGGGATGGATGCCCCAGACGACAGTGCTCCTCAAATGGGGACGACACGTTGACGGATGGAACAACAACTCATGCAGACTGCTTCAAAACGTACAGTGCACCAGACATATATCCTTTACCAATAACCTTCTACGACGTGCGATCCTGCAACAAACAATAATTAGAAAAGAAAAAAACAACACAGTCAAGGTCTTGCACAAGTTTGTGAACGGAAATCAAATTGAACGAAAACTTAAAGAGACTCAAAACAGAAGATAAGAAAATTGTATCAGTAAGAGTAACAGTCCCTGAACATAAGACACGACTAGTGGTTCCATCAGCAATGGTAACATGCGGCAGGGAAGAGGAAGGAAGGAATGTCGAAAAAAGGATGGGATTACTTGTCATGTGGTTAGTGGCCCCTGAGTCAATGACCCATCTATTCGTGGAGGACAGAAGAAAAGCAGACGAAGTACCAGTGTCGGCAAGGTTGGCTATGGCAGATGACGATGAGGCTTTGGACGCCTCCTGATACTGTCGGTATTTAGCAAACTCCTCAGCAGACAGCATGACAGGTTGAGCAGGATCCTCAGGCAAGGAAGCAAAATGCGCACGAGGATTCCGTTGTCTATCTCGAGCAAGTTTCCTACATTCCCTCTTCAAATGTCCCACCTTGTTACAGTAGAAGCAGATAATAGGGGATTTTGCGGCTCCAGTGACATTTGCTTCACTTCCTCTAGTGTCTCGAGAAACACTGGACTGGCCAACCATTGCACTAACAGACTCCGTGGACACTGGCTTCGGTTTCTCGACGCGAAGAATCGAGTGTATGTTTCCTCCAAATTAGTGATATCAGGACTAGAGAGAGCCTGATCACGTGCCATATCGTATCTGGGTGACAATCCTACCAAGAAACTGAGCATGTACAACTGATCGCGCGGAGCTCGCTGAACTTTCGGATCGTCACTGATTGGTCCCAGTGCCTCGTAATCTGCGCACGTCTTTCAAATATCCATGAAGTAGTTTGTAAGTGATCGATCTCCCTGATTGGCCTGATACAGAATCTTACAAACATCGAAAACCCTGTGCACATTATTTTTTCCAGAATACAGAAAATCTAGGTATGAAAGTAATTCTTTGATAGAGTCACAGTGACTGACCATGGTGAGAATGTTCGTGTCAATCGAATTTTTCACCTGTAAGAAAATTCTGGAGTCGTTTTGAAGCCAGAGTTTCTTTCCCTCATCAGTCGGAGCAGCCTCGGTCACGTGATCCTCCATTCCAATGCTGCGAATGTAGTGGCGAATGGTAGATCGCCAAACCCGGTAATTGGATCCATCGAGTTTCTGATCTGTAATTCTCGAAACCATCGGGATTATATCAGTCACATTTGGTTTTGGTTCGGTCATTTAGCTGCGGCAACTTTGATAGTCGGATCTGTTGCGTAGGGCTGTGCTGTCAGGGGTCAGGCTGAGTGCGACCATGAGTTGGGTGTGCGCAAGCAGGTCTGGCGTGTGGGCGCAGGCGGTGCAGGTGCACGGACGCGGGCGTGGGCGCAGGCTGGTGTGGGCAGGGCGCGGACTACGGCGGCGGCTAGGGTATCTGTCTTCTTACCGGACGACGGCGGCTATGGCCCCTCGAAAACCCTAAAAAACCTTTTAACCTCGCTCTGATATCATGTAAAACAGTTTAAGAGAAAATAGGTCGCACTTTTTCTCATTGATCTAGGGTGTATATATACACAATTTACAAGCCTAACAGGCTATTAAAAATGGGCCTTATTAATCTAGATACAATCTTAACTAACCTAAATATAATCCTATAATATCTAGATACAATCTTAACCAACCTAAATATAATCCTATAATATCTAGATACAATCTTAATCAACCTAAACATAATCCTATAACTTATTCTAACATTCTCAAAATGTCTTGAATCACTTATGTGTGTTTATATATCATGTTTATACAAATTTCAATTCTACCCATGAAATGAAGGTTCATTTGAATCTTATGTTTGTTTTGTTTAGTATTATTGGTTAAAATTTATTTTTCTTCCTGAAAAGTGTTTTGATTGTGCATATAATCATATATATATATATAATTTTAATGTCTTTTTATATAGTGCACCTTATGTAAAAAAAACCCGTGCCTTATGGTCTGCCTTGCGCCTCAAGCTGCAGAGGGTCATTGTGCCTTAGTGCGCCTTGGGCTTTTTAAAATACTGTCTGACACTGATACTTTCAGACACTCTTTGGACAAGTGTTCGACACTCGAAATCCCATGTTCTCTTTTATTATTATTTTTTTTTAATTTCAGAAACTCCATGGACACCATTAAAGACTTAAGGTAGATGGACTAAAATGGAAGAGGGAAAGAGCGAGAGAAAATAGAATGGAGAGGAAGGAAAGGATGTAAAAACTTAAATATTTTTAGATTGTTAATAGTTAGATCTATAAATTTTGATCTTGTGAGCTTTTAATAAAGCATTTAAGAATACTAAGATTTTGTTCTTTATTAGATTTAAATGGACTCATTTAACTAAAAATTATGTGGGTTAAATGAGTCTATAACTTATTGAATTTTCATGTTTGTCTTTATTTTAATTAGTTTTCATAATTAGTAAAAATTTAATATATTTTGGATTTAATATTTTAATAGTATATTATAAAAATAGTAAAATAGCATTAAATATTGTGTTTTCGACGTATTTCGTTTCCTACATTTAAAAATGATGTGTCTTTGTGTGGGTATGTGTTCGTGCTTCTTAGTTAGAAACAATAGAAAAAATATGATAAGTACTAGAATGTTTACCAAACGAAGAGCAAGAAGAAGATCGTCACTTGGTCATGGATTTGATGATAAAAACACTTATGGGACTAAACATTCGCTTGGAGGTTGCAATCATTTAGAGTATAAGAGTTATTGGTGGACAGGGTGGGCAACACACCTGTATAAGTAAAGAGTTATTCCTCTTCCTCTTAACATGTACTAGGCATTGACGAAGTGAGAAGCTTATCCTCACACATTACGAGACATGCGATATCTATTCAAACTAGGATAATAACATTGATATTTTTTTTAACACGAGAGTAGCCTAGAAATTCATTTCAATGACTTAAGATCTAATTTTGTTAGATAAGGATGAACATGTCGAATAAAACAAGTGCAATGTTCCCAAGGGGTGACACAGTGGTTGAAGGCTTGGGTTTTGAAGATGTGCTCTCTCAAGGTCCCAGGTTCAATACCTATATGTGACATTAATTTGTAGATACCTCCATTCCTTCGATGTCTCCCAAGGCCTAGCCTAGGGATGAGCAAAGCTTTGATTTCTCGGTTTCAAAAAAAGAAAAAAAGTGCACTTAATTTTTTTATGTCGCTTTCAATTGATTCTTGATTTGAAGGAACATTCTTGAGTTGTCTCGTAACCAATATTTCTTATTATCACATGTTTGTGGCGAATCTTTCATGTGATCATTTACATCGAATATTGTGATGAATACTTGATCGCCATGCATCATAGTTTTACTCATCAACTTGTGTTTGGTAATTTTTGACACCATTAGAACCATCTCTGTCGCAACTTTCGACTTCTTGTCGCAACTTTCGACTTCTTGTCAGTCATAATCTTCATAAACTCAAAAAATAAGCAACTGAAAAACAAAAACAAACGTGAATCACCAAAAAACTCCGAAAAAAAGTTTTTGAAGTCACGTGCACCAAATTACGCTGAAGCCAATAACTCTTTGTAACACTTACAATTGAGCGACAAAACCACTAAAAAGAAGAGAAAATAGATAGGAAAAGAAATAGCTAGAAAAACCTCTTATCGAAAAACTCGAACAAGCGACTACTGCTTGAAAAACTTACCTTTGAGCCCTAAAATACTCTGAAGAATATACCCTTGGAAAGAAGATGAGAAGGCAATCAAAACCCAACAATAAGCGATGAAAACCTAGTTCACACGCACCTGCACGCATCCTTCGTTGGAATGGGGTGCCAAAACGTTGTTAGAAAAAGCAAGCTCAACAAAAACTACGTTTGCGTCGGAATTTTACGGATACCTGTTGGAGGTGAGAAAAAACAGACTATAAAATATCTGAAACTGCTTCTGACAGATTCTGACGATGAATTGACGGTGTTTCGAGTATCCTGTTAGAGGCGGTTGTATTTCTTTTTTCCAAACCCTAACTTAACTGGAAACCCTAAGGCTCTAATACCATGTTAATGGTAAGGTTGAGAGAATCAATATGCCTCAATCTATTCATAGAAGAAGACTTATATACAAATGTATAGGGTGGTCTTAGCTGGGTACATGTGAAAAGACGATAAAGGGTACTATAATTAAAACATTAATAAAGACATTTAATATTATAAATCTTTAAATTACTAGAAGAGATGGGACTACCAAGTTGCAAAACAACAAACACTCCTATTGAACCAAATGTAAAATTACAACAGCCAACAGAAGAAATGCAGGGATAAAGAAAAATATAAAAAAACGTGTGGCTTTTGCCTCATGCTTTCCATGTATATGTGATAAATAAGTTTTTTCCTCATTTACAGATGCTTACGTCAAGAGCCGTGGAATTATGATGTTCGATATCTTCTTATACTAAACTTTATGCAGAAGGCACGTGAAGAAAGGTTTCCTAGCCATGTACGTATAGTTATTGAGCGGCTAATCATGATTGCCTTTTCCTATGAACCATACTTTGAGAAAGATACATCTCATCGATATAAGAAGTTTCAGCTGCTACTTTGTGCGTCTGAGATCAGTTTCCAAGGCGGTAGCCAAATTAAATGCATCAACTATGCCAAAGCTGCTTCCTCTATTTCACTTCCTGATAAATATCTTTTTTGTGCACACTTGTTACTGTGCCGAGCTTTTGCTGCAGAAAATGATTCTAACAACCTCCACAGAGAGTTCATAAGATGTTTAGATTTGAAGACTGATAACCATCTTGGTTGGGTATGTCTTAAACTCATTGCATCTCAATATGAGCTTCATATTGAATCCAATATCTTAGAACTTGGTTTCAAGAAATGCTCACTAGAAAGCAAGAATCTGCAACACATGTCTAGTCTGGTGGATGGTTTGATATCTTTCTGGAGCCAGGATTTCATGGCTGCTGAGAAGTATTTTGCTCAAGCTTGTTCTTTGGAGCATGATGGTGGCTGTCTCCTCCTCTGTCATGGTATCGTTCAGTCAACTGAACTCTAAAATGCAATCTATTTCTTTCGAAAAGGTTTTTGTATGTTCTATGGGTGATTCTGTCTCTATGTTCAGCATGCTTACTCTTTTTTATATTTATCTTTCTACAATTATTTGTTTTCATTCTACATGGATTGTATTCATTAATAACTCGTCAGTTTCTTTAATCTCAGCTCAGGTTCTTATTTGTGCTGTGCTTACTTTATTGAATTCCTATCGAACTCAGGTGTAACCTCCATGGAACTGGCAAAAAAGCATTGCAGTTCTCATTTCTTAATGCTGGCTGTTAACAGTTTCCATAAAGCTCAAATAAAATCTGTCGTTCCAGTACCAATTGTCTCGATCATGCTTGCTCAAGCAGAAGGGAGTATTGGTTTGAAAGAAAATTGGGAGTCATACCTTCGTTTTGAATGGTTCTCATGGCCACCAGGTTTATCTATATTACTATAGTTCTCCATCTCTTGTTTTTCAATCTATAAGATAATTTTGTGATCTTTGGAGTAAACTTGTAACTAGTCTCCTTTAACAAGCGATTTCCCAGTATGAATTATTGGGTTTCCGGTGGATTTTATTATTATTTTGATATTCAGTGGAATTGATTATTCTACTTTCTTATTGGTGTTTGGGTAAAAAAGAATGAAATGATTATGGGAAGTATTTGTTGTAAAGAAAAATGCATAGTGATGTACTTCGATACCTGTATAAGTTGGTGTGTGTTTTTTTTACAGAGATGAGGTCTGCTGAGCTGTTGTTTCAAATGCATGTGCTTGCAAAGCAGTCGAAAGCTGGTTGTGATGAATTGAGAGTTGAATTATGTCAGTCTCCTCTGAGATGGGTTCTTCGGGCAATCCATGTAAACCCTTCTTGTATGAGATACTGGAAGGTGCTGCGAAGCTTGGGTAATGAGGTCTGATATTTCCATTCCAGTCCACGCTTGTTTTCTTCAAAACATTCACAACCAATTGTATTTTGTATTTTTCCAACTGTTCTCCTATTAAATAAAGTTTTTTCTATTTTTGTATAGCCAATTTTCATGGAGTTCAAATTCTTTGTTCCATACTTCTAGGTATCTTTTTTTTTGACAGATACTTCTACGTATCTTAATCAAAACTCTATCAACATAGCTTACTTATTATCATTTTGAGCTGTTTTTATTTTGTTATCTAAACTTTAAGTCTAGATTTAGTCCTAATATTTTGATTTTCAAATGCTTAATTTCAATACTTAAAAAATGTTTTAAATTTGTGACCAGGGGTGAAAAAAAAATTCGAAAAATCAAACCGAACCAAATCGATCCAATGGATTGGTTCGATTCTTAGAATAATATTTAATTGATCGGTTTGATATTTGGGAAAATCAAAGTATATCGGTTCGGTTTTAGTTTATGGTAGAACCAATAAAAAATCAAATTGAACCGAATATATAAATAATTAAAAATATATATGTGTGTGTTAGTATTTTAATTTGATGGAAGAACTAATTTAAATGTGAAATATGAAATAAAAGTATTGTAAATGTTGTGATACTTACGAAAAATATTATTTTTTTGTTAGGAAAATGAAAGTCTTTAGAATAATATTAAAAATCAAATTGTGAATGAGATTAAAAAAAATTGAAAAATAAATCAAAATTTTTAATGAAATAAAAATAAAAAACCGAACATAAATCTATCAAACCAAATAAAAATGAACAAATATTGTCATTTATTGGGCATCGGTTAGGATTCAATTATTGAAAAATCAAATATATTGGTTTGGTTATTGGTTTGGCATAAAAGACAAAAATCGAATTGAAATTACGCCTAAAAAACAAATATATATATATATATATAAAAGAATAATGACAAAAATTATAGTATAAATGATAATTAGAAGTGTTTACATGTAAAAATTTAATAAATAGTAGAAAAAGTTGCTAAAAATAATAGGTGGAAAAAAGTTATATTTATAAAAAATGAAGTATTTTATAAAAAAATTAATTAATTAAAACTAAGGAAATATATGTATAAAAAACTATATGAAAAAAAATAAAAAATATTAAGTTGATGTATGTAAATTTAGGTACAAAGATAAAAAGAAATTAAATAAAGAACAGAATGATGAGAAAATGAGAAGGAAAATATTTATAAATATATAAATGTATAAAAAAGGGCCAAAATAATGCTATCTAGGAATCGAAGAAGATTATGAAAATTTAGGGGACAACGACCATGGGTCCAGGGAGATAACTAACTTGGAACAATCAAATGTTAAGGACTTATATAAAATAATGTGTTTTTAAAAAGTTTTGAGAGGGAGAACGGATGGACAATTTCATTTTTTTTCTTTTAACTAACATGTCTTTAAGTTTGAAGATGGTTATTATTAGATTTTATTAAGTCACCTAAAGTAAATTTGAATTCTCTTTCATTATTTTGATTTTCGGATCTACTTTTTGATGACACATATTTTCTGCTTTCAAGATCAACTATATTGAAGAAGAGAGTAGTAACGACGTCGTTTTGTGAAGAAGTTTTTTAAAATTGGAAAGTTTGTAAACGGCGTCGTTTGGCGTTTGTATGTAATATTTTCGTTGAATATTTGTCTTTTGTCGTTTTGTTATTTTTCTCTTCAATTTGTTAGCGCCTCTCTTTGCGTGACATTTGTTGTATAAATACTCGGCTTAGCCTTCAATGAAAGATACGTTTCTTGCTATTACTTCTCTTTCGATTTTACTTCTTCATTTTCCAAATCTCAACTTGGTATCAGAGCCATCTAGGCTGATCGCCATGGCTGATGAGGGTAATAGCTCACTGAATGCTGGATCGGCATCGACAGGAAACCCAGCAATCGTCGCAAGTCGCATCGTCTCGTCTTTTGGACACCCTCTGTCTACGGTGCTCCCGATCAAACTGGACGAGAAAAACTATCTCCTCTAGCATGGAATAGTTCTTGCCATTCTCAAAGGGCAAAAGGTTGACAGCTTTGTGCTGGATAGTAAGACTCAACCTCTAATGTTCACGGATGAGTCAATGTCGATTGTGAATCCTTAGTATGAGGAATGGATGACCGTAGATCAAGCCCTGTGTGGCTGGCTCTTTGGGTCGATGACACCAGCTGTAGCAGCTGATGTAGTTAGCTTCTCATCGTCGAGAGAAGTTTGGAAAGCACTAGAACAAATGTATGGAGCAACTAGTCGAGCACGGATAAACCAAATGAGAGGAACATTGCAAAATTCTAAGAAAGAGGTTAAGAAGATGACAGAATACCTAGCTCTGCTGAAGAAAACTGCAGAGAGCCTCAAGCTTGCTGGTGCTCCTGTGTCAACATCTGATCTAACGTCGTATGTGTTGGGAGGACTAGGTGCTGAGTTCATCCCTATTATTTGCACAATTGAAGGTAAAGAAAACATAGAATGGCAAGAACTACATGCTCTACTGGTAACGTTTGAAGGTATTCTTGAAAGGTACCAGTCTCTGACTGAGAATAGTGTTGAGTTTGTGGCCAACTACTCGCAGAATCGCTCTAATAATCAATCCGGTGGAGGTCGCAACAATCAGAGTAACGCAAATGCTGGAGGAAGAGGGTCTGGAAAAGGAGGAAGAGGCCGTGGCAGAGGAGGACGAAACACGTCAAGCTCTGGGCCGAAGTCGACCTGCCATATCTGTAACAAGTATGGTCATCCGTCCTATGCTTGTTACATGAGATTCGATGAGGCGTTAAATAATCCTCTAGGCTTATCTGCAAATCGGCCTCGTAATGATTCAGCAATGTATTTTGCGACGTCCGAAATACCCACTGATCCACAATGGCTAGCAGATAGCGGAGCTTCAAGCCATGTCTCCCCTGATACAGCTTCGATGAATCAACGCAATGAATACCAAGGTAAGGAAATGCTGGCTGTAGGTAATGGATGTAAGTTACAAGTTCTGAATGTTGGTAGTGCTGACTTGGCGAGTGCATCAGGTAAGAACGTGAAATTAAAATCTATATTACATGTGCCTGAAATTAGCCGTAATTTGTTAAGTATCTCTAAATTGACTGCTGATAACAACTGCTATGTGGAGTTTCATCCGAATTTTTGTGTTGTGAAGGATCGAGTGTCAGGGGAAATTCTGCTGGAAGGAACGCTTAGGGATGGATTGTATCACCTGCAATGTCTTTCCAAGGGTCAAAAGCCTTCAACCAACCTGTGTTCCTCTGCTTGTTTCAACTCCTTCTCTGTTACAAATAACCAAAGCTCTTCTAAAGCTTCAAAACCTGTATGGCATAAGCGATTACGTCATGCCTCAGAGTCAGTATTAAGTCGTGTGTTGAAGTCCTGTAATGCGTCTATTTCAAAGAATGATATTTCTGTTTTCTATGATTCTTGTCAATTAGGAAAATCGCATCGATTACCCTTTCCTCACTCAGTGTCTCGTGCGTCGTCTATGTTAGAGCTTGTTCATTGCGATCTATGGGGACCTTCCCCTGTGTTATCCTCAATTGGTTATTGTTTTTATATATGCTTTGTTGACAATTTTAGTCGCCTCACTCATATCTATCCACTTCGAACTAAGTCTGAATCACTTGCTGCCTTTATGTGTTATAAAACGTTTGTTGAAAATCAATTTGATACCCACATTAAATCTGTCCAAATTGATAATGGTGGAGAGTTTCAACCAATGGTCAGTATGTTTAAGCATCATGGTATAGCCCTTAGATAAACTTGCTCGTATACAAGCCAACAAAATGGCGTTGTAGAACGAAAACATCGCCATATCACAGAGATGGGGCTCACTCTGCTTGCTCAAGCTCGACTTCCTCTTACTTTCTGGTGGGACGCTTTTGTGTCTGCTGTTTATATAATCAATAGACTTCCCACTCCTGTCCTTAACAATGTATCTCCGTTTGAGTTTGTTTTCAAGAAACCTCATGATTACTCGTTTCTTCGTGTTTTCGGCTGCTCGTGTTTTCCCTATCTCAGGTCTTATCAGTCGAACAAATTCGACCATCATGGCATGAAGTGTGTGTTTCTTGGCTACAACGAAAATCACAAAGGCTATCGTTGCTTGAGTTCTTCTGGTCGACTCTATGTTTCTCGGAATGTTGTATTTAACGAACATGAATTTCCCTCTCAAACTATGTTTTCAAAATCGTTTTCTACAAACGAGTCCTTCCCTGTTTCAATACCGTTTCCAGATACTGCAGTGGTTCAATCCATGTCTAGTGCTCTTACCGTGCCTAATTTCTCCTTGACAAGAGATAGGTCTATTGCTACTACAACCAGTGACCAAGGTGAGGATGATCTCAGTCCTTCTTCAGGTGATTCTGGCGGCATCAATGAACCTATACACAGTCCGTTACCATCTCCTGTTGTTTGTACAGTAGACACTACTGCACCTGTTCTGGCTGGTCATCCTATGCAAACTCGGGCTAAATCATGAATTATAAAACCCAAACAGTGGGCCTGTGCTAGTTCAACATCTTGAGGTCTTACAATTCCAGCAGATGTGGAACCACGAAGTGTAAAAACTGCTCTTAAATCTTCAACCTGGAAGGCTGCTATGCAGGCTGAGATGGATGCTCTGTCTCAGAATCGAACGTGGGACCTTGTTCCTTCTCCTTTGAATGTGAATCTAGTTGGTTGTTGTTGGGTCTTCAAGGTGAAACGACATGCTGATAGGTCTTTTTAGAGGAGTAAAGCCCGGTTAGTTGCCAAAGGGTTCCATCAGCTCCCTGGTACTGATTTTGCATGAAACATTCAGTCCTGTGGTTAAGAGTGCAACGATACGAATTGTTCTCAGCTTGGCTACAACAAATGATTGGGAGGTACGTCAATTAGACATTAATAATGCTTTTCTTAATGGTGTTCTCACGGAAGATGTTTACATGCGACAACCTGATGGATTTGTTAATACTGATTATCCCAACCACGTTTGTAAGCTGCGCAAAGCTCTGTATGGGTTACGGCAAGCTCCTAGAGCATGGTTTGATAGGTTGAAATCTACTCTGGTTAAGTGGCAATTTGTGAATTCTAAAGCAGATAACTCTATGTTTTTATATCGTCAAGGTACCACTCTGGTTCTTGTTCTTGTTTATGTAGATGATATACTTGTCACTGGAAATTGTTCAAGCTTAATCACCAGCATTGTTAATCGTTTAATTCAGTCGTTTGCTCTAAAGGACCTCGGCAATTGACACTATTATCTTGGAGTGGAAGTTATAAGAACTAACTCAGGTATGTATCTTACGCAAACTCAATACATCTCTGAGTTACTTGATAGGTTTGGCCTAAGTTTTGCTACTTCGTGCCCAACCCCTGCTGCTGTGAGTAAACCTCTGTTTGTTAATGATGGACCACCGTTTCTTGAAATCAAAAAATATAGAAGTGCCTTAGGTGCCCTACAGTACCTAGCATATACTCGACCTGGTATTGCCTTTATTGTCAATAAGCTGAGTCCATTTCAGCAAGCTCCTACCATGAATCATTGGGTTGCCGTTAAAAGAGTCATGCGTTATCTGAAAGGGATTGCTAAAATGGGCTTATTCTTTCCTCGTCAGTTTGCCCTTACTCTTGTTGCTTATAGTGATGCTGACTGGGCTTGTAGCCCTGATGAAAGGAAGTCTATTGCAGGCCATGTTCTGTTTCTCGGTGGTTCTCTCATTTCGTGGAGTTCAAAAAAGCAACATGTTGTTGCCAGGTAAAGTACAGAGTCTGAGTATCGATCTCTTGCTAACACTGCTGCAGATATTGCTTGGGTTGTCTCTCTGCTCGGTGAGTTACACATCTCGCTCACTCATGAACCGACAATTTGGTACGACAATCTTAGTGCTCTGTCGCTAGCAGCTAATCCAATGTTTCACTCCCGAAGCAAACATGTCGAACTTGATGTCCATTTTGTTCGAGACAAAGTTCTAGCCAGAGCAACTCACAGATGGATTAACTAAAGCGCAATCTGAAGCTCGATTTATTAACACTCGGAACAAACTCGGTGTTGCCTCGCCACAGTCTCGTTTGAGGGGGGGGGGGGGTATTGAAGAAGAGAGTAGTAACAACGTCGTTTTGTGAAGAAGTTTTTTAAAATTGGAAAGTTTGTAAACGGCGTTGTTTGGCGTTTGTATGTAATATTTCCGTTGAATATTTGTCTTCTGTCGTTTTGTTATTTTTCTGTTCAATTTGTTAGCGCCTCTCTTTGCGTGACATTTGTTGTATAAATACTCGGCTTAGCCTTCAATGAAAGATACGTTTATGGCTATTACTTCTCGCTCGATTTTACTTCTTCATTTTCCAAATCTCAACTAACTCCTGTTACAATTTGTGAGGTATGATTTAAAATTCCAGCTTTATTCTCACGTTTTCTTATTTACTACTATTCTCTGTCGAGAGTCGGATTGTTTAATCAACATTGATTGTCGTGTTTTCCTGAAAAATCCAAGTCGTTTGTAGCAAGTCTTCAAGTTGTACAGAGCTGTTACATCCCACCACGCTATTCAAATTTGAACTTATATACAATTTGGTGGAATTGGAAGGCCCTTGCCCAACATTTGTTATAAACTCTTAATAGAATAAATCTCTTATGGTTCCGTTTCTTTTTTTCAAGTTAGAAGATTTTCACAGCTCATATGTTTATAGGTTTTTCTAATTCTACGTACCACGATTATTTCATTGTAGAGGTTATTTTTTGGATCAGTCATGATGTGTTCTATATTTTGATATTTTGTGTTGATATTGAAAAAATGCAATTGAATCAACGATAAAGATGATAAGCCTGCAAAAAGAAATAAAATTAAGCACACCGGTGTGGTGTGAGCCACAGTGCCTCTATTGTCTATGAAAGAGAGGTGTTTTAGAGAGTAATTTAGAGAGATCATTTTAGAACTTAGAACAACTTACAATGGTTGTTAGTGTCGTTCAACTTGGATTCAAATGGAGAAAAACTTGCCATTTTATAACAGTCGGACTTGTAACCGCTGCAACTTACTTAATGACAGCTTAATGGTCTGTTGTTTGTAACGTCAGCCATTAAGCCGAAAATGAATACAGACATAACCCTTGATCGTTACACCTTAGAGGTATAACGGTTTTGTCTTGGAGGTTACATGGACTCGTCCAACTTTTGCAGGTCCTCATTTCTATGGTCGTCTCCTTGAGTGCGTAGCCTTCTCGGTGTAACTCTGGGACGTTACAGCTAATAGGAGCAGCGTTCCGAAATGTTACTTGGACTTGGTAGACTCATCCACAAGAGAGTCCTAACCTTCATGGTCGACCCTCTTGGGGTCGACCCACTCGACCGATCTGCTTGGAGACCGGGTTTAGTCTCGGTCAATCCTTGAAGGTTCTCACCTCCACGGTTCGCCCCTAAAGAAGGCTTTTTGCCCTCTCGGTATAATTTATGGCTGTTATCAGCGAATCTAGTTGCCACTTTCGACTCGGTCAATTCTTGGGGGAGAGTCCTAACCTTCATGGCCGACCCTCAAGGGGGGGGGGGGGGCGGGTCAAGGCCTTCTCATTATAACTCTCGATCATTGCTATCTTACGGCACAACAGTCCTAAGGGTTACTTGGACTTTGTCGACTCATCAAAGAGAGAGTCCTAACCTCCATCGCCAACCCTCATGGGTTTTTTGCCTACACGACTAATCTCCTTAGAGGTCGGCTTTGATCTTGGTTAACCTTTACAGGTCCTTACCTCCACAGCTCGCCTCTAAAGGGGGGGGGGGGGTCCTGGCCGTCTTGGCTTAACTCTTGGTCGTTATAAGTGGATCTAGTCGCCACTTCGACTCAATCGACTCCTAGAGGAGAGTCATAACCTCCACAGTCGACCTTCAGGAACATACTTTGGTCGACCCCTAGGAAGGCCATACTTAGTTTGTCTGACCTCTAGGAGTCGAGACCTTCCTTGTCGATCCCTAGGGGTTTTGGCCTTCTTTTGGTTGACCCCGAGGGGGCTGGATTGGCCTTATCTGACCCACTTGTGGTCAAGGTAACTATGGCTGATCCCTAGGGGGTCAAGACCTTCTTTAGTCGACCCCTAACTGGGCTGGAGTCGACTTGGCCGACCTCGGGGGAAGTCAAGGCCTCCTTTGGCCAACCTTCTAGGGGTGTTAGGATGGGCTTGATCGACCTCTTACTTGTTTAGGGTGGCTCCGGTACCCTCCGAGAGATTCTAGGCCTTGTTCTGGTATCTCAGGAAATATTTTACCCATAATATTTACCCTAACTCTTCATTTTTTGACTTATTTTTGTCGCTGAAATTTTATGAGTAACCCGTTACTTAGATTTCCATGCTTATGGATAATACTTCTCTTTTTTGGGAGAATATAAAAAATACTCTCTTATTTTAAGAAGTCATATTCAAGTTTATGAAAAATGTTGACTTGAAGGATTTTTATTAAAAATGTCATATTCTTATGGTAAGAATATATCTTCCTAAATAATATTTTTATATCCATCAAAGTCTTATTCTCTTTTAAGGAATATATCCTTTCTTAAGAGATTTTCTATTGATTATTCTTTCCATAAATTGAAAAATCCATAGAACTCAAAATTTTCTCTCTCTCTCTCTCTCTCTCTCTCTCTCCCCCCTCCAACTTCATCATTCACAATTTCTTGGTCTTGGGGAGACTTGGTTTGGATTTGGAACTTTTCAAAGAGCATTCCTTGGAAATCAGATTTTAGGGATCTTTTTTCGATTTTAAGTTCATACATATGTACCTTTTCAAATATTTGGTCTTGAGTTAGACACTTTTTTCGTATTTAGGCACCATTTAAGCATGCATTTCGAAATTTTAAGTACTAAATAGAGCTTCTTTTTTGAGTTTTTATACTTTGTCAAATCTTGTACCAAGTAGGCTTTCTTTGTGATTTTTGCCTCCTTTCTATGTACTTTTTCGAATCAAGCCTCTATTTTTTACCTTTATAATAAGTAGACTCTCTATTTTTGCCTTTTCTGTATTGAGTGTGCCCTTTAGAGTCTTGCCACTTTTTAACACTTTTCAAAAATTTTGGCCAGGTAGGTGAGATATTAGAGACTCACTATCTTTTGACACTTCTTAAAATTTTGGCTAAGTAAGAGGCTCACCACCTTTTAGCACTGTTTTTAGCCGGTTGCTTCTTTCTTGACCCAAGGGAACTTAGATAAACTTAGGACGGAATATTGCATCCCACCCAGTGTTATCCTTAGGCTCTCAACGGCTTAGGAAGACTATAGTAACCCTCCCCCTGATGTGGTGTCACTTTTATGCAACCATGTTTGAGAGGAGAGTTTGATACCTTTTATTCCCTCCCTTTAGAAGTTTCTATACATTGCTGGATTTGCTCAGAAAGCTTGGCGTGACAAGTGGTTTTTTGTTGGCGGTTCATGGGTTGTTCCTTTTACAGATGCCTCGGTGGTTGCTCCTACTGCTTTTGGAACATGTGGCACGTCTCTGTTTATCTCGCCTTACATTGTTACATATGCCTATTACTCATATTTTGTTTTGTTGTGCAGTGCATAGGAAGTTGACTATTCGCTCAAGGGTATTGAAGTTCTACGACTTGGTTATGACCTTCCCTGTTGCAGTTACCCAAAGTGCTCAAACTTGACCAGTAAGTCTCTGACCTTTACAACCTTCTTCCAGAGTTAGATATGCCTTATGAATCAGACGCGGCCTGTCCCAACTTGAATGAGGTTTTGAGTCCAGGTACGCTACTTTGATTGGTCTCTGGAATTCTGGTTAATGTTGCATCTCCAACACCATGTTTTTGTTTAGTGGCTATAATGTATGAGCCTTCCCTCAATCACGCTTTTGATGTTGTATCTCGCTAGCCCTCCAGTCTTGCTTTTAGGCTTCCTACCAATGAGACGGTGGACCTTACTTCGGAGGGTCATCTCCCCATCGGTGAAGAGGGTAATCTACATTTTCCAGAACTTCTACAAGACTTGGACATCAGAGCGGACTTAAACTATGGAGGGATTGGAACCGTCTCCGACGATGCTTTATCTTCGCCTCGCCTTAGTCTTTCCGATCTTCGAACACTTTGTTCGTCTTCCACCTGGTTTTGACTCTTATCTTCTGGCAGAACCTTACCGTCCTCTTTGGATACTGCTGAGAAAATAAGCTTGGTTTCCGGCTTATGGTATGAGGTCGAAATTCCTCTTATGCCATTTTTAACAGGGGACGCCTCCCAAATTATGAAGAAAAAAACTTGTTTAATGCATGAGGTATATTTGCTATACTTGCCTTCTGTCGTATTTTTGACTAAGCCTTTAGAAGAGGACAAAGTGGAAATTTGTGAAACATTTTCTAGTTTCAGTCGTTTTGACACTTTAAGTTTGGGAGAGAGAAATACTCCTCCCATGAACCCATCTATTATAAAACCACCTATTCTTAAGGGTTTCATCTAGGCCTTCACCCTAGATGCATGAGTAAAACAAACTTTAAAAAACTAAGTCATGCTATATTCATAGAATAAACCAATAAATAATTCTTAAATCGATCAAAACAGGGTACCCAGTTTATAAAACAGTCCAACAAGTCAAGAAAACAGTAGAACACATGTTTTCAGAATAATCCATGAATAAAAAGAAGTCAAATGATGCAAAGAAAATAAAGAACTAGACAGGCCCATGATCTCTTCATTAAGCTTATGTGTGCATGTGGATGCCCATAGATAAAAGGGGTGAGTTTATTAAAAAAAGTAAGGATCCCTAACTTAGGATCAATATAAGCATGAATATGGTAAAAGGAACGAACGTTTAATGTCAAATGATGAATTTAATGAGTAGTATTGTTAGGGCAACCCTAGTAGGGCAAAGGTATCCCGAGTCTTTATGTTCAGTATGTCGGGGCAACCTTAATAGGGGCTAAGCCAACCCAAGTTTGTTATGGCTAATGGAACCGGGGCAATCTTAATAGTGCTAAGCCAACCCGGGTCTTACTTTGAATTACTAAATGTGGCTTTCATAAACAATTATAATCATGGCATGTATATTAAAACATAGCATGACAATAATAATCAATCATCACGATAAGTAGTAATCACATAATACAGTTCAGTATATCAATTAAATTCCCTCAATTTACTATAAAGATGCATATAATTACCCACGAAAATCCAAGTTAAGGATATGCTTACCTTACATTGGCCAATTACCACTAAATACGCTTAAGAATGCATGAACTGCGACTTCTGGACGTCTCTTCAACAAAAATAGCCAATACAGGGTCAAGGAGTCAAAATTAGGACTTAAAACAATAAAAAACAAACTCAAAGCTTCGAAATTACCAAAAAAAATAAGTATCAAGAAACTTTCTGGTCACCGGCTGTGTGACCCGAATAGTGGCCAGAACATTGATTGGCGGTGGCGCATGAGTCTCATGCTCAAGGAACATACACTACAGGCTCGAAACACGTGGCACGCGCGGACTAGTTATATCAAGCTCAAGAGTGCTATCGTTTGGATCGAAACACGCTAACTGGCTCAAATCAAGGGTAGCTTCAGATTGATAGATTTCTCCTCAGAATCAGGCGGCACGGGACACGAGTTGTCAGAAAAAGTCGTGGTCGGTGGCGCTATCAGCACTAAGGTTAAGGCATGCTCTTGTTGGCTCCAGCTTCTTGGAGGCGGCGGTGACTTGCGATGGAACACACGGTGCAGCAAGGATGGCGCCCAACTCGCAGGCGACGGTGCTATAGAGTATTTAATCTGACAATGCAAAAATGGCACTGACAGATGCAATGTTGGTCGGCGACGCACAAAAAATGAAGATCGGTGGTTGGCTACAACTGGAGGTGTCAGAAAAGTGACAGAAAATGAGGTGGGCAGTGCTGACAATGCTGAACAATGATTAACCTAATTATTTTGGTTTCATCCTTTTATATAAGTCTAAGATGGCTTTAAAAATTATCAAAATGTCCCTAGAGCTAAAATTGACATTTTCAGCTCAAATTTCTTAATTTCAACTTTACCCCTTTAGGGTTTAAGCTTAACCAAGTATTTTTAATCCAAAATTGATTCAAAAATAAATTCTCGATAGTCTCGGTAAGTCCAAAACACTCCTTTAAATTGTAGAGAAGGAAAACTCGGGCTATCACAATATCCCCCTTTAGAAAAATTTTGAGACTTTCGTCCTCAAAAGTTTTCTAAAGTAGGAACAACTCGGGGTAACGGGAATGCATGTTGTCTTCTCTATGAAGTGGCTTCTTCAATTGATTGACTTCTCCACAAAACCTTTACAAGCTAATCTCTCTGTTCTTTAGAACCTTTCTGTCTCTATCAAGAATTTGAACAGACTTCTCCTCAATACTTAAATCTTCGTTCATTTGTGACGGCTCATGGGAAATAATATGAGTAGGGTCATGCATGTAATGTCTGAGCATCGAAACATGGAATACATCGTGCACACTGAACATGGAGAGAGATAGAGCTAACCAGTATGCAACTGCTCCAACCTTCTCAAAGATCTCAAATGGTCCAACAAATCTTGGACTAAGTTTCCCCTTAGTCCAAAATCTCAAAATACCCCGCATGGGTGAAGCTTTGAGAAACACGTGATTCCCCACCACAAACTTCAAATCTCGACGCTTGACATCGGCATAGCTTTTGTGTCAATTCTGAACAGTAAGCATTCTAGCACGAATCTTCAGAACTGCGTCACTAGTCAACTGCAATAACTCATGGCCCAATAATTTTCTCTCTCCTCTTCCCAAAACGCAGGAGATCGCAACGCTTACCGTACAAAGCCTCAAATAGAGTCATCTCAATAGTAGGCTGATAGTTGTTATTGTATGCAAACTCCATCTAGTACAACCACTGTTCTCAACTGTCAGGGAAGTGTAGCACACTGGCTCTCAACATACCTCCAAAATGTGGTTGACCCCCTCAGTCTGACCATCGATCTAAAGATGAAACGCAGAACTGAACTTGAACAATGGCCCTAGACCTTCCTAAAGCCCCTTCGAAAAGAGCAAAGTGAATCGAGCGTCCTTAACTGAAACAGTACTAACTGGAACTCCGTGGTAACGCACAATTTCCTTCAGGTACAATAAAAGCCCATTTTTTAATAGATTAATCCAGTGCTCCAGGTATAAAATGGGTGCACTTTGTTAGTCGATCCACAATCACCCATATCATGGTGAAACCTCTCAAAATCCTAAAAAGACCCGATATAAAATTCATAGAGACGTCCTCTCACTTCACTCCAGAATACTCAAATGTTGCAATAACTATGCTGATTTCTCTCTTGACGCTTTTACTTGCTGGCAAGTCAAACACTTGCTGAGATACTTTGATATGTCTCTCTTCATATTATTCCACCAAAAACTCTGTCTCAGATCTTGATACATCTTTTTACCCCTAGGTGCCAAGCAAGCGGTGAACTGTGAGCGTCAGACAACAACTCTGCCCTAATCTCGGCATCAGCAAGAACCACGAACCTCTATCTGAACTGTAACCCACCTTCAGACACAACCGACCAGTCACTACCCTCTTCAGCATTTGACCTGCCAAATAAAACAGTCAAACTCTGGCCTCTAAGGGTAGAAAGTAGACTGATAGCTGTTATTATATGCAAACTCCATCAAGTACAACCACTATTCTCAACTGTCAGGGAAGTAAAGCACACAAGCTCTTAGCATATCCTCCAAAATCTGGTTGACCCACTCAGTCTGACCATTGGTCTCAAGATGAAACGCAGTACTTAACTTGCACAAAGTCCCTATACCTTATTAAAGCCCCTTCTAAAAGAGCAAAGTGAATCAGACGTCCCTATATAAAACAATACTAACTGGAACTCCGTGGTAACGCATAATTTCCTACAAGTACAATAAAGCCCATTTTTCAACAGAATAATCCAGTGCTCCAGGTATAAAATGGGTTCACATCGTAAGTCGATCCACAATCACCCATATCACGATGAAACCTCTCAGAATCCTAAGAAGACCCAATATAAAATACATAGAGAAGTCTTCACACTTCTACTCTAGAATATTCAAAGGTTGTAATAACCATTCTGGTTTCTCTCTTGACACTTTTATGTGCTGGCAAACCAAACACTTGCTGACATACTTTGATATGTCTCGCTTCTTACTATTCAACCAAAAAATATGTCTCAAATCTTGACACATCTTTGTACCCCTAGGTGCCAAGCAAGCAATGAACTGTGAGCGTCAGACAACAACTCTGCCCTCATCTCGTCATCAGTAGGAACCACTAACCTCTGTCTGAACTGTAACCCACCTTCAGATGCAATTGACCAGTCACTGCCCTTCTCAGCATTTGCCCTGCCAAACAAAACAGTCAAACACTGGTCTCTCTGCTCAACCTTCATAATCCGTTGTCTAGCAAGAATTGAATGGTCAACCGTGCTAACTACGCTGTTGTCTCTTTAACAAGTGCAATCTGAGCCCTGATTATCTCTTTCTACAAAGGGGCTTGAGTAACAAACAGAGCTGTTGAATGCGAGACCTTCCTACTCATGGCATCAACAACCACATCAGTCTTTCCCGGATGATAGAAAATCTCACAATCATAATCATTCACCAATTCTAACCAGCAACATTGCCTCATATTCAATTCCTGCTGGGTGAAGAAATACTTTAAGCTCTTATGGTAAGTGAAAACCTGGAATCTTTTCTCAATACACATAATGCCTTCAAAGCTTGAGTCCAAAAACTACTACTACCTACTCCAGGTCATGAGTTGGGTAAAAACAACTTTCTTTCGGCGACAGTCAATCACAACATGGTTCTCAGATAGCTATTCCATACGAATTATCAAATCAAATTCACTTATAGGTAATACTATAGGTGTAACGTCTAGAATATTATCATCTATAACTAGCTTGCAGGCTTTGACCTTTTCGCAAGCTATAATGCTGACTCCAACTAGAGTGACTACTACTAACTCAAACTCTAAGGGTTCCAACTCAAAACCAATACACAATAAAAAATATGTAGATATTATTAAATGCGATGAACTAGAAAAATGACCAAGAATGGGTAAGGTACTTGTGACTGCATTGTCACTAGCATCAACCTCATGTTTGGTGGTAGCAAAGACTCTACCCTACTACTGTGCCAATCTGGCTGGAGGTGTGTTATTCGCTAGAGGCGTTCCGGTTGTCTGCTGTCCACCCTTATAAATGCAGTACTTTGAAAAATGGCCTGACTTGCCACACTTATAACATGCTCTAGGTGTCGCACCACACTGACCCGTATGTTTTTTCCGCACTGCCCACAGTCTTCTAATACCTGAGGCTCTACCCTCAGTTACTGATAGTCGGATCTAGGCAGTTGGTAATCTAACCTAGGTTTGTGCTGTTCAAGTTGGCGATTGTACTGACGGTCAAAGGAAAAATTGTGTTGCTCATGTCTAGGTCTACTCAACTCTGGTTCTTTTCCTTTAAATTGATCCTGATGGTTGTAGGGTTTCTTCTGATAATAGTCACTACGCCCAAATAGCCTGTAGGACTAAAACTTTCTCTTGTAACCCTAATAATGTCGATCAGCAGAAAATCCTTGACCTCTAAACTTCCTTTTCAAGATCTTGGCTAAGTTCACGCACTCTTTGAACGTAGCAGGCTTATGGGCTAGAATATCTGCCTGCAGTTCCATGTGCAAACCGTTCACAAAATACCTTGTCTTTTGCTTATTAGTTGGGATTAATTCTTCAGCAAAATGGGCCAGCTTGTTGAACCTTAACTCATACTCCGCCACCGTATCGTGACCATGTCTGATGCTTGTAAATTTGTTGATCATGTCTTACCTGTCGGCATCAGTGAAGTTCTTTTCCTAGAAGGCTGGCTTGAATTATTTCGACGCCAAAGGTCTATCACCAAACAACCTCCTCTTGACTTTAGTCTTATACCAAGCTTTTCCCTGACTATGCATCACATAGGCGGCGCATCTCACCATTTGGTTCTCAGGGCATTCCATTGATCGAACACATCATTCATATGATCGATCTAGTCACCTGCCACCATCGGACCCACAGAATATCAGTCGAACTCTTTATGGTCAAACTTATTGAAGTCTTTAATTATCTTGGTGTTATCTGAAGCACCATGAACTATCCTGGTGGCCACTGGTTCAACTAGAGTCAAATCTGGTATAGGTCTGTACAGTTGCTACTATTGTATCAACTCCAAGTGCTGTAGTGGTACGCTCCTGATGCTAAGTGCGTCCCACTGAGGCTGAGCTAACCTCAAGTACTTCCCTCCGATAGGCATTCTCTCTCTGTGTAGCCGCCTGAATTGTTGGCAAAAGCTCCTAGGATTGGTGAATCATTGACTATATGGCTGTAAAAGCCTCAAAGCTCAGCCCGAGAACTGCTGACATCTTAACTTAGAGCGTTGTTGGTGACTCAACCGGCTAACTAATTGTCCTAGTCCTCCTAGAAATAGCTCGTAATCCAGCTCCTCGGCGTCCACCACAGTTAGTTTGACTAAAATTCATTCAGACATGGTGGATAGTTGTAAAGAAAATCAATCTTTTAGTCCCTCCCCAACTAATAAGTCTAACAGATATTTCCCATAGTACAAAACACATTATAACATAGAGCATCACAACATTTCACAATTTATCACAACAAAATATACAACAACACGTATAGCATGTTATGAGTTCTCATTTTATTATTCATGCTTTAACCTTAACTCAAATGGGTTACCTAATGACAATCTGCAGCTGAAGACCATGAGACTCAACGACTCACAATATAAGCCAGTCTACTTAATCTAGGACTCTAAGCTTTGATACCAATTGTAAAGGCCCAACTCTAACAAGGGTCCCATCTGGACCAGCACCCTAGATGCATGAGTAAAAGAACCTTTAAAAAACTAAGTCATGCTAAATAAATGCTTCGTAGAATAAACCAACAAATAGTTCTTAAATCGATCAAAACAGGGTAACCTAGTTCATAAAACGATCCAACAAGTCAAGAAAACAATAAAACACATGTTTTCAGAATAATCCATGAATATAAAGAAATCAAATGATGCAAGGAAAATAAAGAACTAGACATGTCCATGGTCTCTACAGCTCCGGATTAGCCATCCTATTAAAGCTTATGCATACTTGTGGATGCCCACAAAGAAAAATGATGAGTTTATTAAACCAAATAAGGATCCCTAGCTTAAGATCAATATAAGTATGAATATGGTAAAAGGAACGAACCCGTGATGTCAAATGATGAATTTAATTAGCAGTAGTGCTGGGGCAACCGTAGTAGGGCTAAGGTATCCCGAGTCTTTATGTTCAGTATGTTGGGGCAACCTTAATAGGGGCTAAGCAAACCCAAGTTTGTTATGGCTAATGGCACTAGGGCAATCCTAATAGTGCTAAGCCAACCCGGGTCTTACTTTGAATTACTAAATGTGGCTTTCATAAACAATTATAATCATGGCATGTATATTAAAACATAGCATGACAATAATATTCAATCATCACGATAAGTAGTAATCACATAATACAGTTCAGTACATCAATTAAATTCCCTCAATTTACCCTAAACATGCGTATAATTACCCACAGAAACCCAAGTTAAGGATATGTTTCCCTTACCTTGGCTGATTACCACTAAATACACTTAAGAATGCCTGAACTGCGACTTCTAGACGTCTCTCTAACAAAAACTAGCGAATACATGGTCAAGAGTCAAAATTAGCACATAAAACTATCAAAAACAGACTCAGAGCATCAAAATTACCCATAAATGAGTATCTATAATTTTTTCAGCTACCGACGGCAGCGCGTGATCGGAATAGTGGCTGGAACTGTGATCGACGGCGGCGCGTGGTGGAGGTGGCAGCGGCGCGTGACTCTCACACACAGGGAACAAACACTGTAGGCTCAAAACACGTGGCGCGTCGAATGGCTGGAATCAGACTTGGGAGGCGCTATCATTAGGACCGAAACACGTTTACAAGCTCGGAGCAAGGGTAGATTTGAATTGGTGGATCTCGCCTTAGAATTAGGCGGCGAGGACACAAGCTGTCAGAAACATTTGCTATCGGTGTCGCTGTCGACACTGAAGTCAAGGCGTGCACTGGTAGGCTCCCAACTTCTTGGTGGCGGCGGTAACTTTTGATGCAACACGTGGTTCAGCGAAGAGAGCTCCCAGCTTGTTGGCGGCGACGCTGTCCGGTCTTCAATCTGACAATGTAGAAACGATGTTGATAAATGCAGTGTTGGTCGGCGATGCACGGAAAATGGAGCTCGTTGGTTGGCTTCAGCTGAAGGTGTCAAAAAAGTGAGAGAAAATGAGGTGGCGGAGCTGAAAACAATGTTGAACAATGATTGATCTAATTACTTAGGTTTTGTCCTCTTATATAAGTCCAAACAAGCTGTGCAAAATTATCAAAATGCCTCTAGGGCTAAAATTTCTTAATTGCAACTTTATTGCTCTAGGGTTTAAGCTCAACCAAGTATTTTTAATCCAAAATTGATTCAAAAATAAATTACTGGGAGTCTTGGTAAGACCAAAGTTAATCTTTAAATTGTAGGGAAGGAAAACTCGGGCTATCACACGTTACTTTTAAAAGAATGCCCTTTAGACTTTGCAATGCTCCAGTCACATTTCAATGATGTATGATGATGATATTCTCTGATATGATATTGGATATTATGGAATTTTTTATAATGATTTCACAGTATTTGGAATTCTTTCAACATTTGCTTGTAAAATCTATGACAAGTGTTGAAAATATGTGAAGAAACTCACCTAGTTCTAAATTGGGAAAAATACAATTTGATGGTAAGTGAAGGTACTAACCTAGAGCATCAGATTTCTAAACTCGGAATCAAGGGAACAACTCCTCAAGAGAAGACCCCTGAGTACGAGAAGAGAAAGAAAGATAAGAGGCTATGAGAAAGACAAAGTGAAAGGTCATTATCCTTAAAATATGATGTCAAAGAAGTAGAGGGTCACAATGGGTTCGCGAAATCTACGTGAACCTAAATGAGGAAAAAGCATACTATAGTAGAGTATTCTAGGTGCAAATAGACTTGGGCTACAACTTTGAGCATGGCACTCGGGTTGAAAGGTAATCCAAATGCGAAGTACAATTCCATGGCGGCCACACCAACACCAGGACAACTCAAGAACTACATAGACACTATAGGAGCACCTGAAGATGTTTGGAAAGTTACATACCGGTCAAGGATTCTGTAAACTGCATTTCTTAATGAAGAGGCACATTGTTGGCTGAATGCTATGAAGATAAGTCTTATGCCAACAACATATGACACATATGTCAATAGGAAAAGAGCTCTACTGTTATACGCTCTTCATGCAGGACTCAACATCGATGTGGGCCACATCATTGAGGTAGAAATTAAGAGGTGCGTCAACAAGATGCAATGACTAATCTACTTCCCTCACACCATCACCCTCATATGTCTTAATCAAGGAGTGAATCCAACATCGACTAATGTAGTGTTAGCCCCACAAAGCCTTTACCAAATCGAATCTAGAGTTTGAGTGATTGTTGGAAGGCAGAATATTGGTATTGCGACCGAAATTAGTGAAGTCCTACAACAATTAGCAGAAATGAAGAGCCAACATGAGCATTTCTTGACTCAATCTAGAGCTTATTGGGAATTTGCCGAAAAGTGGGACACATTGGTGAAACAATTTGTTGATCATTCTCGAGTGAAGTTACTTAACCTTGGGCCCCACCTTTGCCTATTCAAGAGGATGAAGAACTCTCCAGTCACAACCCTTCATTTTAAATCCTTTCCTTGTTAGTTCTGATTGTATATGTTATTAACATCTTGTTTTCTACAGTAATGAATATAATTTGTTTTCAACCTCATTTGTCTTCTATTTTTACTTTGTCTTACCATATTCTTATTGTTCCATGCACTAGTAGCTCTGGTTTCTCAAAGTATTCCTCTAGTTCAAAAGCGCTTCAATTCAAAGATTGTTGCACTTGTTTAGATGACTTCTTTACCCAAGTGTGTCATTCTAAGAACTATGAAAAGGCTTAGAGTTATTTCTTTTGCTTTAGTGTGCCACTTTAACAAAAGTGTTACATTCCAAGAACTACAGAAAGAGAGAAATTAATGCTAGCCTTGATGGGAATGCGAAAAGCATAAAACTCCCAAAAGATATATGAGTTACCAAGAGTGTGAAAAAGTAAAATAAAAGCCATAAGCATTTACTTTGATCAAGCTTGATGGAATTTGAGTTCTAGGAAAGATGAAAATAAGCCAGAAGTATTCAATAAGTAGAAGCACTTAGAATATTATTATGTGTAGTAATAAGTAAATGAAAGAATAAAGGATAGTCGTAAAATTTCCAATTTCCAAAGAACAGAAACCAAGGTTAGAAATTTTTAGTGTATGATGAAATTTTTTTACTATAGATCCTAATGTTGAGATTATTGTATTTTCAAGTCTTTTAATGAGCACTAACAATCATTTCTACAGGTAGAGTGGGAGGAATATCGATTGCATTCTTCTCAAGGACTTAGAAGAATTTCTTCCCCAATTGTCACACGTACGAGTGACTGCTGGAAATTAGTTAGAGGAAAAAAAGGAAAGGACACATGGATTCTAAGGCATGTTGTGACATTGCGATTTTCCCTTGAATCCTATCCGCTATTGAGGCCTTTATAAAGTGATTTTATGATCATTTATAGGTGTGGAAAAAAATGAGTGAAAAAAGAAAAGAGGCATATGCCACTTTTACGACCTGATCTACCTCAAATGTCTTTGTTTAAGCAATATATTTGTGTCAAAATACAACTACTCGAGATCGAATTTTGCAGTTAAGTTTTACTTTTCATAAAAGACCATACTTCCTCAAGGATTTAAACTATTACTTCTTCAGTCAAAATGTGAGATTATATTAGGCAAAGTGTGTGTTTCAATGACTAACTAAAATTGGTTCAAGTAAATCATTAGCAACAGACTAATAAAATGCAAAACACAAAAAAGTCACATGAAAGACGGATCTGCTAAATTAGGAATACATATAACAGATTGCTACAACATTGAACTTTAAAAGGTAAGAACCGAACAACTAACATACTTGGACAACTGCTTCTCTTGAATAACAGAAGTCAACATCCAAATCAAGTCAACAAATTTAGTACGAAGGTCATCTCTGAATTCTCACCAAATAGCAAGATAAATATTGCTAACCTAATATATGCAATGCAGATCTATTCGATAATCCTCATCTCAAAGCAATTACATAATCAGATTACAAGTGGTTTGTCAGACGAAATGTAATCGAAACGCTACAACAATTCATGATAATTCGACATCTTTCGATTCAATGCTATTACAATTTAAAATCACTTAAGCCTAATCCTATCGATTTAGATTTAGCTCGACATCATCACTAAAACGATTGATACATCAAATACAATAGAATTCATGATTGAAAGTAAGATCACAATAAGGAAACACAAATCTGAATAATGACTATCGCGCGATCACAAATCACGATTCTAGTTCTAAAGAAAACAATCAAAACTTTAATCAAAAGCTCAATAAACTTCACAATACACAACGCATAGCAATTCAAATGCGTTGAAAGACACAAATTTATTCAAAATATAAATCGGTTACAGAAAACAAAAATGCAAGTAAAGAAAGGATTTGAGAGAATAAGTCTAGATCAAAGAACGCCAAAATCAATAATTTTATATCTAAATACTTTTTTCGCTTCCCATCCCTATTGCTATGACTTATTCTAAAACGATCTTTAAAAATTGAAAACTAGAAAATTGAAATGATAATGGACAAAAGTTCAAAAGTCCCTCAATTGTTTACACAATTCGAACTATATACAAAATTCATCAACTGATGAGATCTAATTAGCCCACATCGAGATTCACGCCACACATAGGATTCTAACACGTGTTTAATAGAAAGTGTTCCCCTCTAAAACTTCACTCTTCAATTCAAGTCTTTCTTCATTCGACACATCGCTTTCTAAGCTCATTCAATGATCTTCTTTAATTCAGATTCCAAAAATACCTGCTAAAGCATATAAGAAGAAAACGAGGCTTAGTTCAACTGATAAATATAATGATTATTTCACACATTCATGCATAAAACCATCAAATAATTGCTAAAAAATCACATGCTACTCATAATTCGCAATTTCTCAAGAAGGCAGACAAATAACAATGCTTCAACAATTAAACTTCACAAAATCTCACAATTATAACACTATTTCCTCTTAAAAACTCTTAAAGGACTAGCATTTATCTCTCATATCTCAGAGTTATCACATATCTAACTTGAACTATTGCTCATCCTCGAGTAATATCAGAATTATTTCAACAAATAACAATTTTAGAGAAAACAACAATAGCAACTCAATCAATCTCAATGAAGGTAGAATTTCCCATTTTGTAATTACTCTAGCATGGTCAGAATAACAACATATAATCAATATGAGAGATACATCAATTTTTCATGATTTTCAAAATTATCTTTCAATCAAATAAATGCTGCAACAAAACAATTAAATTTAATAACACTATCTTTGCTACTCACTTAACTCCAACTTCTTCAAAATTTCTTTAGCAAAGAATTTTATCATTAATTATTTAATTGCTTAAACAATCTTCTCTAGATGATAATTCTCCTTTAAATCTAACACTTGACTCATGCTTGAAAATTTCCTTTCGTATTTTCTCTCGAAGCTTGAATACTCTCCTTTTACAACTTCCAAAGGTATCTCCTCCAGGAAACAAGTCATATCAAAGATAAATATTAATGTTCAATCCTTTAACCTTCTTATAGTTCTCTAGACAACGTGCTTGAGCAAAAGAAGCTTGCTTAAGCAAAGAGAACAGCTGTAAAAGCTGAAGTATCATGCTAAACAGTGGAATGCCCCAAGAAAGCTTAAGGCACTACCCCTTTGATTCGGCTTCACTCGTATTTTTCTCACTTTTCTTTTTGTATTCAACAATTTTGGCTACAAGCCTTAAAATAAAAATTATCATCTTTTGCTTCAGCACAATGTCTACTAGCTAGCCAATTAATTTTTCTTAATGCTAAACACTCTCAATTTCTACAAAAATACTCTACCAAAAGCTTTAGAAATATCAGAAGTGTTGCTTATGTGAGCTTTCTTAATCCCTAAACTCAAGGCTTTCATTGTCCCCATTGAAATCCTTAGTCTCCAAACTTGAATTTTGCGATTTTTTTTTAAAGTTTGGACTATTTTCAAATAGGATTGCTGAAGCTCTTAAGTGACTTAACTTAAAATTTCTTCTTTAAAACCACTTTTCATAATTTGTAGAAAAATTAAAGCAATTTGAGTGATTATATCAATTCACTTGTTTTAAGCAAATTTCTTCAAGAGAATCAAACATTTAAGATTCAGTACTCAATTGATATAAACTTATAAAAAGAATATGCAATAATTCTAAATTGCTATGACAAAACAAAAAGACAATTTCTATTCATTTAGAATAAGAGCTTGATATGACAATTGCTCTTTTCAATCAAAATAGATAGACTTTTTTTTCAAATTTAAAGTAACCTAACAACAACTAAACATCAAAAAAAAAAAAAAAAACAAACATTCAAACAACGCATAACATAAAATCAGATGTAAAGAGGTTAGCAATCAGTCATTTTCTTCCGTAAGCTCTTCATAAGAATTGTTGGATTCTGGAGGACTAAGGGGCTTCCACGGTTGCAACAAGATAGGCAAAAATTCAGGAAACTCAAAGTCAGGATCAATTTTTGCTTGCAGAGTACGGAGCAAAACGTTGTTACATTTTTTGACATATTCCCAGTATTCCTTAAACTGGCTTTTGACATAGTTGTCCCTGCCATGCATAAGCTGCATTTGCCAAATTATTTCATCCATGCCTACTACCAATTCAATCCCACTGCGTCTTTTTTTTTTTTTTTTTTTTGCTTCACCTTTGATTGTACAAACATTGAAATAGGCTTTGGTTTCTTTAATTTATCATCTTCTGATAGCGGTTGGACTCCTTGCCTTATGCACAAAGTCATGATAAGCCTTGGGAAAAACAATTTTCCAACTTTGGTATTCACTCGCTTACGAATCTCAGAACAAAGGATTTGGCCCACGTCATCACTGATTCATCCATAATCGCATAAATGAGAAGTGTTTTGGCTCTGGTCAACATAGAATCATGGGTTGTCGACATTAAATTTGTCTTGACAAACACCATCCATATATAAGCTTTCGAAATCAGATATGCAGGTTGCAAGGAAGAAATCTCAACCGAGACTTTCCAACTCGCCCCAAGTGCTCCAATAACTTCAAGGCACCTTCTCATATGTTCCTCAGTTGGCTTCAGCATCAACGCTTGAAATTCTTTTGAGCAAAGAAGTTGAAGTCTGAGCATTTCATTACAGGCTTCTGCACTTCAGTCAACATTAGTCCCTTTTACTCTCGACTCACAGACATTTTTATCAGTTATATCTGCATAAAATACTCTCACCCATCACATGTAATTCTTCAGTTGGCATACAAATTTGACTCCGCCCCTATTTCGGATTGCATTCGCAATTTTCTTTGGCATAGCAGCAAAACTCCTCGGAAAGTCATGTTCCTACAAAAACAATATATGTTCTTATAATCCTTAAACATCTTTTTCTCGTTTGTATTTTAGCTTCTAGTTGTTAAGTTACTGACTCTAATTTCTAAATGTTTTGTGTATGAACAAATCCAAGCTAACAAAGGACATATAACTAGAAGAAATAACAAAGGGTTAGAGGGAAAACCGAGATGACTGAAGCAAGTATAGGGGTTCGTCGAAACCAAGGTATACATCCACATCAAGAGGTTAGTGCATTCATTCTCTTTCTTTTCATAGATCCGAGTATTAAAATTTACTCAGAAACACTTCACAAGCTTCTAGTTATAGTTCACGTTACCCCATATTGGCATTTAAGTGTTTTTAATAGTGAAGTTCCACATTCTGATCCTTTCAACACGTTTTGTCTTCACTTATATTTAACCAGAAAAATTTTGTAGAAGGTCACCCAACTTGGAATAACTTGAACTTAAAATTGCATAACAAATGAATTCTTAAGATTGAACCACCAAAAAAGAAGGTGCACCTTCGTTTTCAATGGCTTGATCAATGGAACTTAAGAGTTTAGCACCTTTAATTCTAGAGTTCTTAGGATTAAACTTTCGAAAAATAAGATGGAGCTTACTTTCCTTCTTCTTGAAATTTTAAAATATTTGGTTTTCGAGGTTTTCTCTTTGAAACGACATACTGATTTTACTCAAGTGGCGACTCTTGTTTTACATTGAAAATCAAAGTTCATTTTTCACACTCATTAACTATAGCAAATACCAGTATGGATAACCAAAAATTGTTCAAATGCACTATAGGAAACTTAAAATTGGAAAAAGCCTGATAGTTGTTTAACCTTGAATTGCATTTTATCTTAAAAGACAAGGGACCAAGCTTACCATTTAGAAGATTTTTCCCATTAGCTATTTGGTGGCTAGCATGTTCAATTTTTGACATTTTAATTGCTTACTTGTAGGTCTTAAAGTGGGAAAGTTTGAACAAGTATGGAGATACTTACTAGAATGATTCTCACAGAGAAATGTAAGTTATCATTACCCTTAAACTTTTTTTTTTCTCGTTTGAATTTTAGCTTCTAGTTGTTTTGTTACTAACTCCAATTTCTAAATATTTTGTGATTGAACAAATCCAACAAACAAAGTACATATGCCCAAAAGAAATAGCAAAGAGTTAGAGGGAAAAGCGAGATGATTGAAGCAAGTATAGTGGTTTGCCGAAACCAAGGTATACATCCTTATCAAAAGGTTAGTGCATTCGTTCTCTTTCTGTTCATATAAATGAGTTTTAAAATTCACTCACAAACACTTCGCAAGCATCCATGATTCTCAAATCCATTTGCTAAGCAGCATGGTCCTTTGAATCTCACTTTTCTTTAAAAATTTGATATTATAAATGTGAAAGAATACTTCAGGTTCAATCTATTGGATTAAAATAGTTGTGAACTGCATAACTTTTGTTTGTTTCATATAAAGTTATTGTAGTTAAGAAATTGACGTGAATGATCAAAGTTGTTTGAGATAATTATTTTTTATTGGAGCGTTCTTTTGAGCTGCACGTATCTATATTGTCTTAAACCGATATGCATAACTGTTTTAGAAAAATATACTCTCTTTGTACAATACTAAAGTGATTATTTCGTTAAAAACAAACTTAAAACTAGTTAGTTCCAGTTGAATGACCCGAGTATTTTTCATATACCTTTGAATGTTGAATGATGAGTCGATTTTCTTTAGGTTATCAAAGCATGTAGACATCTTGATTTAGCTGGTTTATGTTGAACAACACAAAACTTAAAGCTTGTTGGTGGTCTTAGCTAAATAGTTAATTTCTTCACGTCATTTGATACGATTGATGCAAGTTCGCTTGCATATCACTCTAAAACATTTACCAACTATGGAATTCCAAACTCAGCCCCAACATGCCATGCAACCTTGACCTGTTACCCCTATTGGCATTTAAATGCTTCTATAAGTAAATACTCACATACCAATTCTTTCCGCATGTTTTGTCCTTACTTATTTGACCACGCATAAGAGGTTAAGGTCCGAGATTGACTCCACGTTGGGGTCCTTACATCGGCTCTATAATATTTCCCTTATAAGGAAGGATCAGTTGCATCTTTTTGGGATGATAGTACTCATTATTGGTGCTTTAACTTCAGAAGATTGGTTTTTGATGAGGAGGAAAGAGACTTTAGCAGGCTACTCAATATTGTTTCTCGTATCTCCCTGTTAGCTAACATAGATACAATGATCTGATCTTTGGAATCAAATGAAAAATTTTATGTTAAACCATTAGTCAGCTCTAGATCGGAGTCCATGGATTTGATTCTTTTTAAGAATCTTTGGGACTGAATTCCCGAAAAAAATCTCAATCTTTTCATGAATACTTCTTCAAGGGGGCATTAACATAACCGACAGAATTTAGAAAAAGATTCCCTCATCTATGTTATTCCCTTTGGTTTGCCCCTTATGCTTTCTTTACCAATTTTCCATTTTGCTTATCATATGTTAAATAATTGCCATTTTGCTTGGTATATATTTTCAAAGAAATAGATTTGCATAGTCGAATCATACTTGATAGTTAAAATTAATTTAAAAAATGCATAAAAAATGACAAAAATGTTAATTAAACTCAACTTAACTTAACACTCATACTAAACACATCTTAACTTAACTGCTTAATTTAATCTCTGCATCAAACAACGGTCAGTTTAACACTCAACTTAATTATGCAGTTTAATTTAACCCTGACTTTAACTTAACACTCATCTTAACTTTAACTCTTCTTAATTTAACCTTGATCTCAGTTAATTTAAACCCCTAAAATTGTGTTTGGCTCACAGATAAGATAAACTTGAAACTCGGATTAGTCAAACTCGAATTTGAACAGTATTAAATATTCATATCTGTGTACTTTTTCTATCTCTTCAATCTTTGGGTAAAATGCGTAGCAAAGATTCACGACCTGAAGAAATGGGAAGCCATTAGAGCTCTATGTGGAATCCCCTTCCTTTGTTTCCTATTCTGTAACTCACCAAAGTCATTAACAACACCAATGGCAACGACGTAAAGCTCTATTTCATATCTCGGTTCTTGTTTTTGTTTTTGTGCATCGTCGTTCTTCCTTGACTGCTACTACTGTAACGCGAATCCTCTGAATATGACCCATCACTCCCATATCTTCTCGAAATTCCTTGACATCCTAGCAATATAAGCTTTAACAAAAGAAACTCCAAATCAATTTCTCAATTGAACTCAAAATGAAAAACTCATTTTCGATTAATAGCGAATTTAATTACCTTACAGCCGAGAGAGTAGAATAAAAAAGAATCGAGTAGGCTGCTTTCACAAACATTGCAGGTGTTGGTAAAGCTTTCGCCAGGCCCGGTGCTGAGTCATTAATCATGTAAGTTTTTGAACGTCGGCGATGCCAATAACTTTCACGATTATTATACAAGTTTTTGTACTCTCGTAGTTAAGTTTGTGATTTTATATCCATTGCTTATATAGATGTATGCACTTTTACCATGATTTTCTTAGCTGATAATAATTTACAAACCATATTGATACGAATCCAAGAAGCACCAAATTGTATTCTCATGAATGAGCAAGTACAAGAAGCAAGAACAAGAAAATTCTAGAGATTTTTAATTACATTGCAGAATTTTAAATAATTGTTTTTCCAAAATTATTATTTTGGTACTTTTTAAG
>JBBMEG010000022.1:120013-131996 GCA_037832605.1 Cyclanthera cordifolia | reverse complement strand
CAACGAGTAGGCCAACCCGAGTGGGTTGGTCGTGGAGGTGAGGACCCGTAAGGGTTGACCGAGTCCAAAGCTGACCTCTGAGGAGGACAGTCGAGTAGGCCAACCCGAGTGGGTTTTCGTGCAGGTGAGGACCCGTAAGGATTGACCGAGTCCAAAGCCGACCTGTGAGGAGGACGGTCTGGTAGGCTGACCCGGGTGGGTTGGTCGTGGAGGTTAGGACTTTCCTGTGGATAAGTCGACCAAGTCCAAAGTAGCACAAAGGGACGCTGCACACCCGTGGAGTCCTAGTGTTGCAACGAGAAGGTCGCACCCCAAGGGGTCGGCCGTGGAGGTGAGGACCTGCCAAGGTTAGCCGAGTCCAAGTAACTCCGGAGTCAAGGTCGTTACACCTCCGAAGGGTAACGGTCAGGAGTTACACCGGCATTCATACCCGGCTTAATGAAGGACATTTCTAACGGCCGGCCATTATATCACCATAAGTGAGCCGCGGCGGTTACGATACCGGCTACTATAAAAGTCAAGTCATTTTGCCCTTTCAAGGGGCGATTCCTAAGCTAAGTACCCTTAAGCCTTTCTTTGTACTTTAGTTTATTCTCCCTAAATCTGTTTTCTGACTTAGGCATCAGAGGCCCTGTGACTTACACCACACCGGTGTGCCCTAAAATTCTCTTTTTTGCAGGCCCTTTCGTCCTCAGCTAAACAAATTCACTGTGGATATCCATTGACCATTTTTCGGCATCAATAGTTGGCGTTGTCTGTGGGGACGAGAGTGTTCTACCTAAAACGCTAAATATCCAAACCATTTTCTTGCGAAAAATGTCGAACATTGAGAATGGCCACCACCACGATGTCGATGGAGAATCGGACGTTGATCACGCTTCGAAGAGGATTGCGTCCAGAGGACATGACGTCTTTCAGGTCGAAAACTACCCGGATCCTGAGGGTGCGGTAGCTGGGCAAGAACCGGAACATGCTGATCCAAAGTTCACTGCTTTGGAAGAACGAGTGCAAGGAATAGCAGAAAGTTTGAGTCGCCTGGTGGAATTGCTCCGGCAACCACCTCCGGCTCAGGTAGCTGATGCTGGGAACCAACAAGTGCTGCAGAAGGCAGTGCAGCGACAGCCTGCCAAGAAAAAGGCTGTGGCAGAGAAAATAGCCCCGTTAGTCCAGGACCCTGCTAAAGAAAAAGCCCCAGCCACAGAGGCACCAAAAAAGATGCATTCCCGGCATCGAAGAACGGTCGAACGACTTCGACTAGGCGGTAATGACCGAAGGAAGAAGCATTTGATTCATCAAAGGATTGGATCCAAAATGACGGAGTCTTCTCAGACGCAATCAGTCCGGAGTAGCCAGCCAAGGAGTACCGCAGAAGGATCATCGACCCCCTGTCCCTCAAAAGTTCCAAGTGCCCGTACAGCAGGATCAGACTTGGGAACGGATCTTAGGGAGGTGCTCATCCAATACCGAAGAGACGTAGAGGTTGATGGAGTCGGGGCACAACCTTGGCTAGCCCAACTTCGTATCCTTCTGAACTAGTTGAGGAGCATGAAGAAGGCGCAGGACCAAGATGGATTTGACCTGGATATCCTGGTCGACCAGGTTGACCCCCCCATTCACTGACAAAATCATGGTGGAGTCCGTCCCATCAAAGTTCAAACTCTTTGCAATCAAGGAGTACGACGTATCTACAGATCGAGTCGAGCACCTGGATTCCTACCGGGCATGGATGAAGCTACATGAAGTCCGGGACGCGATCAAGTGCCTAGCGTTATCATTCACGCTCGCAGGACCAGCTCGAAGATGGTTCAGGCATCTGAAGCGTAAATCCATTGCTTCCTTTAGAGAGCTGGTCAGGACATTCGTCACCCAATTTCTAGGAGGGCGAGATCAGAAGAAGCCGTCATACATTTGCTGACCGTGAGGCAAAGGAGTCATGAGACTCTTTGGGAGTACGTTGCCCGCTTCAACAATGAGGCGTTGCAAATTGAAGGATACTCCGACAGCACAACCCTCGCAGCGGTTGTGGCAGGACTTAGGGATGAAAAATTCTTGTAGTCCTTGGGAAAAAGAGCCTCACTCACGTATGTCGAGCTCCTAACCAGGGCACAAAAATATATGAGTGCCGGGGAACTAGTCAATTCTCGAGGAAGCACCAAAGGAAGGCGTTCCATTCCAAAGCGCGAGAAGCCACTCAACCATCGCGAGGCAGATTACAAGGAGTCGCGAAAGCGAAGGGCAGAAGAGCGCCTAGTAAAAAAAGAAAAGACCGAAAGACGGGGGTACCCCCAAGCCAGTTCGAGAGGTACACTCCAACCGCAGTTCCCATCAAACATATCTTGATGGAGATTCAAGATAAGGAGGAGCTAAAATGGCAGAGCCGAATTAGGGCAGGATCCAACAAAAGAAATAAGGGCAAGTACTGCCTATTTCACAGGTATCACGGCCACGCTGCCTCGAACTGCTACGACCTGAAAGAGTCAATCGAGTCCATTATTTGCAGAGGCCGACTGGACAGGTACGTAGGCGAGGGTGGAAAGGTAACCGAGTCCCCAAGCAAGAAAAAGAAGGTGACAAGTCGCCCCCGCAGCCAGAGATCAAAAAAATCATTGAAGGATCAGCTGGAGGGGAGTCCAACCGGAAATGGAAGAGCAATGTGAGGCGGGCTAGGAGTGCACTAAGGAGTGAATAAGTGCGCATAATGAAAGCGGTAGACGAGCAACTTGCCTTCATCGCCGCTAAGGCTGCAGCGTTACACCAGCCGCACAACGATGCTTTAGTGGTGTCCCTAACCATATCTAACATCCGCGTCAGAAGGATCCTCATCGATGGAGGCTGTTCGACAGATGTGTTGTCGCTGAAAGCATATGAGGCCATGAAGTTTGGAAGGGAGAGACTCAAGCTGAGCTCGACACCCTTAGTCAGGTTTGGTGGAAGCACTTTAATCCTTGAAGGATCAGTTGAACTCTCAGTGACTTTCGGTGAAGGAGACAACGTCATCCTGCACTTCGTCAATTTTCTGGTGGTCAACGACAACTCAGCCTACAATGCAATACTGGGAAAACCTACAATTCATGGACTAAAAGCGGTGGCGTCAACCTACCACCAGGTGTTGAAATTCCCTACTCCTATGGGAGTGGGGCAAATCAGAGGAGAGCAGTTATCCTCGAGGGAATCCTACCGCATAGCCCTACAGGGCGTGGTACAAGGTCCCTAAAAGCAAAAGGCTGTTAAAAATTGACCAGTTCCAGGTGAGGCTGTTTGAGGAACATCACCTGTGGGGTACAAGATGAGCAAGTACTTAGGTTCCAAAAGCGCCAAGGCCAATGTCTTGGAAAAATCAAAGGCCACCTGGGAAGTTAAGGCGGACAAGACCGTGCCAAGATGTTGCACGGATTGACAAAGAAACACCAATTTCACTTTCGGCAATCAAATCCTCCATCTTTGGGGGTGCTTAAACACTTAAAAAAGTACTTTCGATAGATTGTAATTCAAGTTATTGATGAATAAAAATTGCTATTTTTCTTATTCCGTCCATTTTAATTTAAGTATATTGATCTTACTTTCATAAACTTAAATTTGGGGTATATGAGATAGAAAAGAAAGAAGCAATAAAAGTTCATCATTTCATTGCAAGGAAAAAGTTCCTAAGTTACAACTTAGGCGAAAAAGTAAAGACTGAAAAATAAAGTGCTACAAGGCAAAAAGACTGCAAGGTAAAAGTCATCAAGGCCCTCTAGAACTGAGCCTACTGGAAGATGGCTGAATATGTCCGGCTTGGACAGATGCTGTCCTAACTGGAAGACCCTGGCTTCTGTCGGGCACGACCTGAAAAGTGCGGGAAGCATAGTAAGCAGCTTGGGTCGGGTCACTCGGAAGTCCAGACTCGAAGGCTGGCAGGGAAGGGTCGACGACTCTTTTCGCGGTGCTGGAACAAAGTGATCGAAAGAAAGAAATAAGGTTGCCATAGCTAACCCCCTCTTGGATTCGGTCCAGTGCCCAACCAATGGCAGCCTCGCCGGCGTTGTTTTCCAGAATTACAAAGGCAGGAGAACCTTTCACAAGGTTAACTAAGTAGGCGGCATTCTTGAGCTTCCCTTCAGCAGAAGCCAACTCTCGTCGCAGGCAGGCGATCGTAGCCAAGTCATCTTGACGTGCGCGGGCAGCTAGATTCTGGGCTTTTTCGGTAGAGGTGCGTGAGGCGGCTAAGGCAGCCTCGGTGACTTGCTGAGCTTCCCGAGCCTGTGCCAGTTCCCACTCGAGCTTGTCAGTACTGGTAGACAAGGAAGAGCGAGCTTGACGCAGTCCCCCGAGAGGTGGCGAGAAGCTGAAGCAAAGTGCATGAATGCCTGCAAAAAGAAACCAAGGTACAAGTTAGTATGCGTACTATAGTCAAAATATAACTACGAAAAGTAGGGGTGTTGTACCTCGTGCATCAGATGAGTCCCCTTTTCAAAAATCTGGGAAGTATCTCTTAGGGAAAAAGTAGCTGAGGAAGACCCCACTTCATTCCACAAGTTAGAAGCCAGAATCTTTTCCTTCTGGGAGTCCAAGGTAGGATAGTGTTGTCTTGATAGAAGGTAGGACTCGAACCCAGGGGGAAAGCCGTGTATTGGCGTTCGAAGCCTGCATGAGTCGGCCCGAGTCGGGGAAGGAAGGTGATCAAAACCAAGGCTGAGACCGTCGAACTCCGGGTCCGACCCGACTTCCAAGTCCTCTGGAATTTCGAAAAAAGGAAGGTCTTCGTCATCACCAGGCGGAAGAGAGCAGCTCTCCGAAGTAAGGTTCTACTTTTTTTTTTCTGCTACATAAGTTATCCAATTGAAAGAATAAGTAAATAAAACTTGAACCAAGCTTAAGGCAAAAAAAAAAAAAAATCAAATTTTGAAGACTATGGATTGATTGAATAATTACCAACATTAATTCCATTCATTAATCTTTTCACAGGCTCGTTTGGTTTAATATCTGAAAGAAATTATTTAGAAATAAAGAGAAAGTTGGAATTTGGTGCATAACACTAAAAATTACCTTTTTCAAGTTCATTTTCTACACATTTTGCTCATCACTACGATCGTTTATTTGCTCATCTTTTATCCGTGTTTTTTTTAAAAAAATTGGATAGACCGTCACCTATTCCCTCTTTTGTAGTAGTGTATGATCGTAGTAAGAACATTGATACAAGATTTCACTTTATTGTATATTGCATTTCAAGAAGAGAGATTCAAGTTTAATATGTGAAGACAAAATACCAAATTGTTGACATCTTCACAAAACCACTCAAAGTTTATTTGTTTAACAAATTGAGGACCATGTTTGAGTTTTTAGAAAAACATGATTTAGTGTGGATGTTGAAAATCAAAAAATTAAAAATTAAAAATAAATAAAAATAAGTTATGTTAAATATCATGAGTTAGTAGTTGATTAAAGGGAAGTTTTGCATTTAACTTTTTTGTTTATAATGAATTAGCTTGGAGAGTTATGCATGGAGTGAGGTTGAGTTAAAAGTAAAAAGAGAGTAATTCACCTAGATGTATGAGTTAAATATCTAGATTTTTCCACAAAATCTATAAATAGGACGTGGTGAATATCAAGTGACAAATATCAAATAAATTGAAGCGAAGAGAAAAATGTGAACCAAGTTTGTAATTTTAAAAAAGTTCATCAATACAAGGGAATTATTTTCTCAAATATTCCTTATTTGATTATCTCTTTTTTCTTTTTTTTTTCTTTTTTTTGCTAGATTTTATCACACACTTCCAACAAACGTATTGATGATGTTTACTACAAGATGCTTTGATACCATATTGAATTATGTTAATCACTAATCAACCTAAAATATTAAGCTTATGGAACTTGTGTGAATTTGGAATAGTAAAGTGATTATTTTAAGTGATTATAATGATATATTATTTTGAGTGATTAGAAATTCGAGTTTAAGTAATAGCTCTTTGAATGTGATTATTTGTAGAAGAGTTACAGTTAATGGCTCATTTGGATGATAGTTTTTGTAGAGTGATTAAAGTGAGCAAGCTCAGCCAATATCAGCATCTATCGAACTTCTTTTCTTATTTGCTGCCATGGAAACATGAAGAAAGTTGCTTTTACTTACTTTCAGCTTTCATGTTAATTCTCCTCTTCTCAACATCTTCACTTCAAGTCTATATTGGTTCTCTGTGTGGTTCCAATATGTAAAGAGTTCTTTCCACTTTTTCCATTTTATTTTTTGCACTTGAACTATATGGATAGAACTATGACCTGGCTAATGTTGGATATGTTTGTTTTTTCTGTAGAGAAGAATAAAGTGGAGAGAAATGGAAGGATTAATGGAGGTTTGAAAAATTAACTAGGAAAGATGTCACTCCGGATCTTATAATTCAGACCTAATAATCCATCTCATCTACGGGTGGATTCTCACTATTCTTTTAAATACTATTTAGTGCTTCCCCTTAACATATCATTCCTACGAAGTTCAATCATTAAATGCAGGTATTGGTATCACCATTGCCATGTTGTCCAACCAATTCTGCATATCTTATAACCGCAAGAAATTTCCAACATTTACATACAAAGACAGCCATCTTATATTCTAAAGAAAGCCCGACTTCTATGAAAACAAGTTTAAATACAGAATGAGCAAAGACTGTATGATGCTTACTACTATATAATTCGTTGAAAAAAGCCAACTTCGTCTACGAATACAGAATGTTGTGGCACGAGCAAGAACACAAACTATATTCATGCATCCAGTGACCGACTCATAACTCAAAGAGAACGGGTTAGATCATAGGTTAGACATATTCGATGGCAAAGCAACGAAAGAAAAGATACACAAACATACTATTTAAGAAATGGCTCAGTGCCATGAGAAATCTCCCTTGACCTCCCCCCTTAGGCTCCTTCCTCTTCTGTAGTCAACTTCTGCATCAGAGCAGGATAAACCATGGTTATACTTGCGACTACTTTTTGATGACCCCATTCTTGAGAATACATCTTCTGTTTCAACTTGGTTCAAGGGTCTTTGCAATTTATTGTCTGCATCAAACAGGTCACAATTGTAACCAGAAGTATACACTATTTTAGTATCAGAATTAAGAGACACAGTGCAGGGGAAGAACAAACTAGAGCAAAAAAGGGAAATCGAAAGAGCAGTTTAAGATTCTATTGTTTTGAGGTTTTAAACAAGTTTCTCAAAATAAATTTCTCTTTGCTTTCTTTTGATTTCTCATTTTATGGAACAAGTGTGTGATTGTAACAGGGAACAGCAGAGCTCACCTTTATAGCCATTGCATGATGCCAGCACTTCAGTGCAGGTTTCTTTTTGGTCGACATCAGGTGCTGATTTAATACTTCTCTGACTTTGTAAAGCCTGTGCGGGTTTTAGTTTTTCACCCAATAATGGGGGTTCAATACTTTCTTCCGCTGGCAGACTAGTTGAAGTAAAAGGTCTCATAGTGAAGGAATCCTCCATTACATCAGATATTTCCACATATTGGGAAGTAGTTATAATTTCATCTGCACTGAACCCGAAAGATGCTCGGTACGCTTCTATTTCCTCCACATCTTGTTTTGGAGACTTAGTGTGCCGGTTTTGGTATCCATTCCCAGTAGACGAGTAAACATCTGAATCCTTCGATACACTTAACCTCCCACCAGTATTAGGGAATGGTGGATTGTCGAGATAGAATTGTGCAAATGTGGCAGGGCAGAAGAAATTAGAATCCTGAGATGCCAAAGACGTGCCAGTTTTGTCGTGTCCAAAGAGCCGGCCAGAACCACTTCTTGGATATTTTCCATCCTGTGAAGGATTCCAGTGTGGTGGGAATTCCCTCTCAGGAAATGAAGAAGATAAACAATCACCAGAGGTCCTTGAAATTGGTGACACGAGGCTACTGGCGGGACTTCCGGGATAAAGAGCATATGCTGCATGAAGATCATTTGAAGGAACGTAATTCGCCTTTCCATTTGCTTTGAGATCCATTGATGAGGATAGGAACTGAGCAAAAGGCACATCAGGGGAAGAAGGTGTGGTTAGATGAGCTAGTTCGGGTGGAGGTGTGAGCGGAGCAGTTGATGGTTCAGTGGTGAAGGCTGAGAAAACAGGAGGAGAAACCAGTTGTGTTTCGTGCGCATACGGCCCAGTAGCGAACATTGTGGATGAAGGACCTCCAGGTGAGTTGGCAGACAATGACAAGAAACAGCTAGGCGATTGGGCAGTTGAAGGGAGTGCAGAATTAGAAAAGGATGCTGGTGAAGAAGGTGGGGCTAGAAGGGATGGAGCGATCACTGTAGCCTGGTTCGCCATTCCTGCTGCTTGAGGTCCATTTGGCTGGGTTGTCACCACATTGCCCTCTGGGATACGAGATGCAGGCACGATGCGTTTTTCTCCTTTTTGAGAGTGAAAACAAGATAATGCACCCCAACATCCACCCCATCTCTTTCCCTGGTACAGAAGAACAGTATTACAAGGTAATCACAACAGCTCATGACAGAATAGTCAATGGAGAACCAAAATAATTTCACAATTTCTCATTGATGATATATGAAACAGTTACAAGCAGCAATTGAAACTAGAACAAGAAAACAAAAGAATAAAAGGTAGAGAAAATCCCAAGGCACACAATGTGCAAGGAAATAGATGTTCAAGAAAAAACACAATATGCAGAAAACCCAAAAACAATCCAGCAAACAATCACATGTTCATTTTTAGCATTACTTAAAGTGCTGCCTTCTAGATCTGAGCAAGTTCTTAATTGAAGTATGTCACTTAAATGCTTCAGAAGAAACAGCCTGAAAGTGGGGATCAATAAATCAAATACCAACCGTAATAAATATAAATATTTGATCAACAATCCTTAAAGTAAAAAATAAAAAGGAGAAAAATCAAATACTGATGTTCAATAACAGTTTTTCACATGCAGATTACATACTTACTCCTTTGACTTATTCTATCTTCCATAAATAAAACGCCTCTAACCTGCACTCACTAGGTTTAAAATTAAAAAAACTGTGCACTGTTGAGATTTGATTAAAGGCCAAGAAATTTCTGAGAGTTAGTGTAGGCTTTAATAAACAATACAACGAATATATGAGAAATAAGTGGTTTGAAAATCAAAAACAAAGTGTAGAACAAATACCTCCTTGATTAAGAACTTCTCTAATTATCCGTAAGGTTTCACCTTTTTATTTAGTTTAACCCCAAGGTAAATTAGGCCCAGAAAGGTTGGTTTGTGCTAAAATAATAGTTTAGCTCCTGTGATTGTTGATTTGTATGTCGTGTGCAGGATGAATTAATCCCTCTATGAAGTAGTTAATGTGAAACTATTATCATAATTATCGTTTTATCCCACCAACTACTAACAACCTGAAATTAGCATATCAGCTTCAAATAAGGAACAGTAAGTTATGGTGGAATGATCACAAACCAGATCGGTACACAAGTAACAAAGAGCTAGCTAAAAAAAGTATCAAGTAAATGGAATGAAATGCACATTTGCTAGAAGAATGATGAATTTCATAGTTTTGCTAGAAAATAGAAGAGTGGGAAAGAGAAAGCAACCCTAGATCTAGGAAAGAACAAACTGCCTAGAAAATATATTAAAAACAAAATTAAAAAAAAAAAAAAAAACTAAACAAGCAAATAGGTGTTTTAGAGCACCCTAGATCTACCAGTATAAGAAGAAGAAGAAAAAAAAAAAAAAAAAAAAAAAAAAAGAAAAAAAAAAAAGAGATGCATACTCGTTCCTGGCGTGGGTATCGATTTTGCTCGGACCCCATTGGACTAATGTTTTTAATGTAGTAAGCTGCAATCCTTCTACTACACTCTTGGCCCTGATGATGATGAAAAGATAAGTATGATTTAAATATATAAGGAATTGCATTAGAAAGCACCACAGACAGACAGAGGGAGATTTGGAAGAAAAGCTACATGTTCATATGGTTTACGCATGAACATTAATTATTAAAAAAAAAGGGGAAGAAGGTCGATTCCATTACTTACTGGGAAGTTGGTCCATTTAATAAGGACTAATAATAATGGGAAGCCATATCAATCCAACCCTTGCATTTCTCGAATGAATCTGACATCCAAGATTTGGTTTGCTCTCTCCGCGCTGCAAACAGCAACTGATAAAAAAGAGAAATAGAAACACTTTCATTTTAATACAAAAGAGATGAAATATTTATTCAAAAGACAAGAAAAGACAAAAGCCACAAAGATAAAAAGAGGGCATAAGAGAGGGTGAGAATACCTAAAAAAAAAAAAAAAAAAAAAAAAAAACTTTTCCTTTTCCTTTTCCTTTTCCTTTTCCTTTTTTCTTTAGCGGCATTTTTCTCCGCTTTTAGATGCAGAGGTGGGGTTCGTTTATTCAATTTACAACAGTTTTCCATGCTTTTAAACAGGCTAAGTTAATTGTAATTATTTAATTTTAAACCCTAATTCATGGATGTGTAGGTCCTTGGAAAGGCTGCTGAGTGTGGATTAAACGAGTTTAGGCTCGGAATTTAGAAGACGATTGGTTGCTGTCTGTTGTTTGGATGGTTCCTTCTCCGACAAGGACGGTGGATGACTGAGACAGCAAATGCGAGAGAGAAAACGGGAACTACTCACTCCAACCAACTTAATACCGCTAAACTTACCATTTCATTCCTTCCTTCCACTTTTTATCTCTTCCATTTTTTTATTTCAATGAGTTTTATTACTTTTTATTTATAAATATAATAATAAATTAATTTATTATTACCTTTTCATTTCCTACTCTAATAATTCTCCATACAAATTTATAAAACTAACTTAGAAATATCTCACCTTAACATACATTTTATTGTATTCCGAGTTTTATAATTCAAATTAATTATTTAGATATAAAATCAAATGTCTCTTTTTGAATATTAACAACAGGTTCATGTATTTATTATCCAATAAAAAAATTTCATAATTTATATCGTTGAATTTTTGATCGTAATCTGCAATAAATTGAAAATGTTAAACTTATTTTGTTTGTTATAAAAATAAGATACAATTTTTTTTTTTACTCCCTTTCAAAAATGATTCTCTCCACTTAACTACACTTAAAAACTCTCCGTATTAATTTGTAGATTCTACTACCATTCTTTGGTTTCCATTGATATAAATGTGATTGTATAATAGAGATAAGAAAAAGAGTTTCTTTTTTAAATTTAAAAAAAAATGTTGTCAAAGGTTTACTACCTAATACTAATTTAAATAAATGATTTATTTTTAGAGAATTTAACATGGATATTCAATTTGAATATAATGATTACATATTCATCCAAAATTGTTTTTAATTGCAATTGTATTCAAATGAATTTTTATATTTTTAATAATCCCTAAATGCCCCTTTCTTCAACCTCAAGCCCTAAATATTTTTTTTCTTCCGAATGTACAAATCGGGGAAGATGACCGCCACAACCGTAGAAGATTGTTGAGAATGGCCGGAGAAGAAGACCGCGAACGGCCGAAGAAGAAGGTCGCGAACGTAAACGAAAAGATGACCGCGAACGGCCAGAGAAGATGACCGCGAACGGCTGGAGAGGATGACCGCGAACGGCAGGAGAGGATGACCGCGAACGGGCGGAGAATATAGCTGCGAACGGCCGGAAAATATGGCCGTAAACCGCCAGAGAAGATGGCCGCGAACTCTTCGTCGTCGCCGTCGTCGGGAAGCTCTATCGCCGTCGCCGGTCGTCGGAAAGCTCTATCGCCGCCGCCGATCTCGGAAAGCTCAATCTCCTTGATTTGCTCCTAAAATTTCTCCCAGATTATGATGATGGCGGCGGTAAAAAACTCTAAAATCATAAGTTTTGAGATGTAGAAGATAAAAAAATACATTAATAATACCAATACGTATGTAATACTATTATATAATACATTTTTTATTACTTTTATAATACCGATAGTTGATACTGTATTACATAGGTTATATATTACCTAGATGATTATACCAGAATAATACAATAGTCATACAAT
>JBBMEG010000022.1:94346-110283 GCA_037832605.1 Cyclanthera cordifolia | reverse complement strand
TATAGTCATATTTATTTTAATTGTAACTACTTTTAATATTGAAATTAATTGCTAAATTTAATTTTTTTTAAAAAAAATCAAAATTTCATATTTAGATAATTATTGAACTAAATAAAAACTATAATTTAAATTATTTATCCAAAAAAAAAAGGGTTAATGCTATAGAATTGAAATAATATTTCTTCTTTTCCATATTTCTCTTAACTTTGATATTTATAATTATATGTCAAATTTCTAATCAATTTTATAATTTGATAATTATAATCATATATTTTTGCAAATTTTAACTTTCTCATTCATGCTCAACTTCTAAATACACTACATAAAAATTGAAATAATATATGTTTTTTTTTTATTTCTTTTCACTTTATTTTTTTATAATTAAATTTTCAATTTTTAATCTTATTTTTAAATTAGAAATATTGTTCAAATAGATAAAAATCATAAATTTTAAATCTTTTTATCTTTACAAATAAAATTTTAATAGTTATGTTAGCTTTAGGTCTACACAAAATATATTTTTGTGCATAAATAAATAATTTCTATAAATTTTTATTAACCAACCATTACCAACAATAATAATTAACTTTTTTTTTAATTCTATCGAGACATATAAACTAAAATTTGACTGACTAAATTCAAGCACAAGAACTAAAACTAAAGTTAAAAATATTTAACCTACTCAATCATATAAATGAAAACTGATAAAGTTGACATTTAGGTACTAATTAAAAACCAAATTTAAGGATTAAATGGAAAAATGAATCTCAAAGCCAACATTTTGGCACGGGTAGAAGCTCTCGAAATAATTTAACCTTGTGAATTAGAAAGAGTAAACGAAAAACTAGTGAAGTGTTTTTCCATTTGAGGAAATGACAAATTAAAGAGCAAAAAATCTAACTTAAGAATGTGTATGATGTTTTGAAAGATCTGGAAATTAATTTAATGACTATCAAACGCAATATAAAAAAAGAAGTTAAAATATATTCATTTTAAATATCTGTACAATTATAATTAACAAAAAATTTGACATGTATTATTTTAACGTATTTTGTGTCTGTCTATAATGAACAATCATAAATCCAAGTGATAATATGATAAAACATCATTTAAAACAAAATTGAAAAAAGCAATGTGCAACTTCAAGTACATGATCTCAACTCTTACGCCCACCATTTTATATTATATGGAAATGAAGATGTTAACTCGACAACACCATTGTTCTCTTCCACTAGAACCCGATGTAAATCGTACATGGTCGAGTATTTGATCATTTATAAGGGCAGAGATTCTACTAGTGTGTGTGTATAGAGAGAGAGAGAGATTGAAGAGAGGACACACAAAGCAAGTAAAGGGAGTGGAAGCAAGAGAATGAACAGTCACACAGAAAAGCATTATCTATTATAATAATAATAATAATAATAATAATCATACAAATGCAAATACAATAATATCCTAGGCGATACATACACAACAAACAAACATACCGACTGAACTCAATCCCTGCTTGATGATGAGGATGGATGTCTTTGTGCACCTGGAGGTGCTGTTGGCCAGGGGAATAAATTAGACTGTCCACCTCCAAAATTCGGGGCCTCCACATATGGACTCTGTACAACCCAGCAGATGCTTCATTAATATTTTTATTTACTATACCACTCTATATATGTATGATCTCCAAAGTATAACAACTTGCAGTGCAAATACAATAAAACTGCTGTAATTAATCTTCGAGAAAGATAGGAAAGGATAAAATTGTCAATTGTCTTCTTCCTCAATTTTCATTAATTATTATGGGAAACCCAAAAACTGAAATATTAAGCATGATTGATAACTAAAATGGCAAGGCTAGAATTTGTTCACCATGCTGGAACGATCCGATGCTGCACTTTCTTTTTTCGGAGGTTCTCATGGTTTTCAGCGGTTGGGATTGTCTGGTTTGGGTTCATGATTATTTGTAAGAAGATATTCAAGTTCTATCCTCCGCTTGAATTTGCTCCATTAGATCAAAATCAAACAAACCCCCCCCCCCCCCATCAATTTTCCTCCATTACTTACCCAAACAGCCAATCCAAGAAGAAAATTAACGACCAACGAGTGAACAATTTGGAGAAAATAACAGAGGATTTGAGTGCGAAGCAACTGGGCGTTGAGGAGCAGTTGAAATTGCAGTTCTTGGAGATGGAATTGAAGCAGAAGGCAGTCTTGGAACGTATGGAACTTAAATAAGAATCTGATCCGGGAAGAATTGAGGGCCCTATCGTCACGCTGAGCAGATTGCGATTGGGAAGCGAAAGTTGTCAATTGCATCGAGGGCAAGCTCTAGTGCGCCGTGGAGGAAGACTGCGAGAGAAGGGAAGATTCCGGTCTGAGTCGTGGTGAGCAGAGACCGAGAGAGTCTGTGGAGGTGTACGCCACCGGACTGGTTGCACAGAGACAAGTGATGGCGGGTAAGGAAGTTCCATTTTTTGATATGAGATTACAGAAACTAGAAGTTCCAATTTTTAAAGGTTTGGAGGATGAAGATCCATTCAGCTGGTTACATCGCATTGAGCGATATTTTTTGGTGAATCGTTTTTCGGTAAACGACAAGCTAGATGCGGCGGTCATGTGTCTAGAGGGCAAAGCGTTGGATTGGCATGTGTATGAGGAAGATCGTGCACCAATTCGCTCGTGGGTTGAATTTAAAGTGCTATTGTTGGAGCGATTCCAAGCCACAGCTCAGGTGAACCGATATGCGAGGTTGATGAGCTTGCATCAAGAAGGGTCGGTTCGGGATTATCGATGACTGTTTGAGAAATATGCGACTGGAATGAGGATGTGAATTGAGAATATGCTGGAAGGGAAATTCGAAAGCGGGAGGATATTCAAAGTGAGATGAGGAAGCTTCGACCGATTGGGTTGAAGGCCAAGATGCTTATGGCACAGTTAATAGAAGATGATTTTGCGGTACAAGGCAAAAAGAAATCTGGTGTAGTTGGAGTTTGTACGAGCAAAGGAGGAGGGAATTTGAGCGGGTCGAGTGTTAGTGGATCAAATTTACGACCGTTCACATTTACACCAAATCGTACTAATATGACTACGTCATCAACATCGGGGGGTACGGTTGGATCATCCTTGCAGAGTCCATTTAAACGTTTATAAGACTAAAATTCGGGAGAGAAAGGATAAGGGGTTATGTTTTCGTTGTGATCAAAATTCGCCTGTGGGCACCGTTGTAAAAAAATAGAGCTGCAGTCCTTGCAGGTCTTGGTAGTGCAAGATGAGTTGATGACTATGGATGTGGGAGATTACAATCAACTGCTATAGGAGGAACAAAACGAGGAGGGAGGTGAAGAGGAGATGCGTACTCGAGAGATGGCCACATTGTCACTAAATTTGTTAGTAGGATTTAGTTCACCAAAGACTAAAAATGTGGGGCAAGATTCAGGGGTTGGATGTGGTGGTGCTGGTGGATAGTGGAGCAGCGTATAACTTCATTTCGGATACGATTGTGACCAAATTGAAGTTAGGCGTATCACCCTCGGAGAGTTATGGTGTAGTGCTTGGCATGGGAGACTCAGTGCAGGCTGCTGGATTGTGTAAAGGAGTTGTTCTTAATTTGGCTGTGTTACGGATAGTACATGATTTTTTACTCTTACCTCTGGGAAGTGTCGATGTGATTTTTTACTCTTAATTTTGGTTGTGTTACGGATAGTGCATGTGAGACATTAAGAAAGATTGAATTTGATTATCGGGCCTTACAAATGTAGTTTGTGGTGGGTCGTGGTGTGTGCAGTTACATGAAGACCCTAGTTTGGTGAAGGCAGAAGTTTCAATGAAATCAATGATGCAATAGTTAGATGGCGAGGACTAGGTGTTGTTGATTGAACTAAACTTGTTGAATGCGTAGACGAGGGAAGAGAATGTTGTTGAGAGGATTCAAAGGGGCCTGACTTTACCAAGCGAGTTAAGGGAGTTGTTAGAAAGTACTTCAACTATCTTTGATTCTACAACTTCGTTACCACCAAGGCGTACCACGATATTGAGTTAGTCTCGGGCATGGCTTCAATTAATGTGAGGCCATATAGATATCCACAGTTTAAAAAGAATGAAATTGAGAGGTTAGTTCGTGAGACGTTGTAGGCAAGAATTATCCGGCCTAGCGTGAGTTTGTTTTCTAGCCCGGCGTTATTAGTTAAAAAGGAAGATAGTTGGTGTTTTTGCATGGATTATAGGGCTCTAAACCAAGCGACAATTCCAGACAAATATCTTATTCCTCTCGTGGAAGAGCTATTAGATGAGTTACATGGTGGCGTGGTTTTTTCTAAAATCGATCCCAAATCAGGATATCATCAGATTCGAGTAAAGCCAAAGGACGTGCATAAAAAAAAGTTTTGAACGCATAAGGGTCATTACAAGTTTGTAGTCATGCCATTTGGACTGAGAAATGAGCCGACAATGTTTCAATTGGTGATAAATGGGTTATTGCAACCGTTTTTACGAAAATTTGTGTCGGTATTTTTTGATGATATTTTGATTTATAGTACATCCATGTCTATCCATGTTGAACATTTGGCCCAAGTATTAGAGTTATTGAAAGTTCATCAGTTTGTGGCTAACGCTAAAAAGTGTAGCTTTGGGGTCGAAAGCATTGAGTACTTGGGGCATATTATTTCGGCAAAAGGAGTGGCTGCAGATCCAGCTAAGATTGAGGCGATGTAAAATTGGCCGATTCCTAAATGATTAAATTGTTGTGTGGGTTCTTGGGGTTGACAAGCTATTATAGACGTTTCGTGGTGAACTATGGATCTATTGTTTTTCCCTTGACTCAGTTGCTCAAGAAGGGGAAGTTTGTATGGAATTCAGAAGCGGAGGATTCTTTCTAATGATTAAAAAGTGCAATGATCAGTGTTTTAGTGCCACAATTGCATAATTTCGGTAAGACGTTTGTTATGGAGACCGATGCATCAGGATTAGGAGTGGGAGTAGTATTGATGCAAGAAAATTAGCCCATAGCGTACTAAAGTCGAGTATTACCAATTACACATCGCTCGAAGCCAATATATGAGCGGGAATTAATGCCCATTGTGTTTGCTGTATAACAGCGGAGAGTGTATTTACTCGGCCAACCGTTTGTAGTTCGCACCGACCAAAAGAGTCTTAACTTCCTCTTGGAACAACAAATTATTGATGGAGAGTATCAAAAGTGGATCTCCAAGTTTCTTGGTTACAACTTCTGAATTGAATACAAGGGAGTGGAAAATTCAGCAGCCGATGCATTGTCTCGCCTACCCTTGGCGAGCGAGTTAGGAATGTTGAGTTGTGTGTCACTTAACACAAACATCTTTTTGGACCAAGTGAATAATGACCCTTAGTTGGGACCTATACACTCAGCTTTGACCAAAGGAGAGGAGATCAATAAGGGATTTTCGTTGAATCGTGGATTACTCGTTTACAAGAACCGTTTGGTACTGCCTTCTAATTCCTCTACTATTCCGTTATTACTACAGGAGTTTCATGCAACACCCATAGGTGGACATTTTGGGGTACTTAGAACAAATCAACGATTGGAAAAAGAAGTTTATTGGGTAGGAATGAAAGCTCAAGTTTGTTCGTTTGTAACAAGTTGTGAGATTTGCTTACAGGCCAAACATCTCTCTCTAGCCGTTTACTACAACCACTACCCATTCCAGAACAAATTTGGGAAGACGTGTCCATGGATTTGGTGGAAGGATTACCTCGATCAGAAGGCTTTGACACAATCTTGGTTGTAGTTGACTGTTTGTCGAAGTACGCGCACTTTATTGTGTTGAAGCATCCTTACACTTCTTTGTCAGTTGCTTTAGTGTTCATCAAAGAAGTTGTACGATTGCATGGCATACCAAGAAGCATCATATCCGATAGAGACAATACTTACGAGTTTGTTTTGGGAAGAATTATTTCGAGCTTTAGGAACGAAACTTCGTCGAAACTCTACGTACCATCCTCAAACTGATGGGCAGACGGAAGTGGTAATCGATCATTGGAATCTTACTTACGTTGCTTCGTCATGACGCAACCACAATAATGGGTGATGAATGTGGGAGGAGTTTAGCTACAATACGTCATATCACTCATCGGCCAGGCTAACACCATTTGAAATTGTGTATGGTAGACAAACCCCCATAGTGCTTTGGTACGAGACAGGAGGTAGCCCAATATCGGTAGTATATTCCTTATTGGCTGAACGGGACAAGATGTTAAGAGTCCCTCGAAGCTACACTCTTGAAAACACAACAAATGATGTAAAAAAGAGCCAACGCGAAACGTCAGGATGCGAAGTTAGAGGTCGGAAATGCAATGTACTTGAAACTTCGACTGTATAGGCAACTATTATTGGCAAGGTTTAAACATCTGAAATTAGCACCGTGTTTCATCAGACCATATCGAGTAGCAGCACCCGTGGGGAAGGTGGCCTATTGAATCTGCAGGAAGAAGTGCGTATCCATCCCATTTTCCACATTTTGGTATTACGGAAGGCGATGGGAACAACTTGCCCCATATTCTCAGCCCTAGCAGGACTGCGTGATGATTTGGCATTCGTATTTCAACCCTATGCCATTTTGGGAATGAGAAATGCAGCATCACCAAATGACCGTGAAGTATTGGTACAATGGAATGCTGAGTTACTGGAGGAGGCTTTGTGGGAATCCGCAAAGTTTATTCAAATTAGATTTCCGGACTTTCTTCTTGAGAACAAGGTGGCTTCTTGGGGGGCGGGTACTGATACAAACCCCAGCCTTCATGTGTCCGAAGACAAAAAGAGAGAGATAAGGGAGCGGATAAGTGAGCACGTGTGCATGTGCATGTGCATGTGAGGGAGGGAAATGTTGGAATTCGGATAGACTTTAGAGCGGAAGGGGGAGGGGGTTAGGGAGAGAATTCAATTCTTGATCTGTAAAGAAATTTTTGGAGGAAGGGGAGTGAACACTCTTGAATTTCCATGTAATTGGGTATTTTGATAATAAAATTGGATAGATCCTTCCAAACTGCTAATACTCCCCCTCTCTCATGGTCCACTATTCATTTACATAATAACAAACTGGGCCCCACCCCTCACAATATCTATTTCTTTCCTCTACGTGAATAAATTAGGCGAGGTTTATCAATCTTACTTTTGGTTATTGTTTCTTTGAGGGAGGAACTTGGTCACTTGGAGAAGTAAAAAACAAAATGTAGTAGCTAGGAATAGTGCTGAAACAGAGTTTAGAGCTTAGGCTTATGGAATTTGTGAAGGAATATGGATAAAAAGGATACTTGAAGAATTGAAGGTTCCTTCGGAGACACCTACACATGTTTATTGTGACAACAAAGCTGCAATCTCTATTGCTCATAATCCACTTTTACATAATAGAGCAAAACATATCGAGGTGGATAAACACTTTATTAGAGAGAAGATTGATGCAGGTACAATAAGTACTCCTTATCTCCCTACATCAGAACAAACCGTAGATAATTAACCAAATGACTTCCAAAAAGGCAATTTGACAGATTGATTGACAAGCTAGCCATGGAAGACATCTTAAAACCAACTTGAGGGGAAGTGTTGGAATCTCTACTATTAAGAAATATTTGAATTCTTACCAATATTTCTTACCATTTAGGAATATTTGACAAAATTGTATTTATTATAATTATTCTTTTTTATTGTTGTAATGTTTTCATAATGTAGAAGGTCTTTCTCCTATATAAGAAGACCTAGTGTGAATATATTTTAGCAAGCAATACAAGATAATTACTCTCAAACTAAGGCTTTCTTTTCCAAAAAGATGATGTATTTTCTTAACTGCGCACATGTGAAGTCATTTCGCAAACATTCATGGAATGTTTTTGTTTTTGTGCCTATAACTGTTAAGTGTCAGACTGAAATTTTGCTCAAAATAGACTTTCCATGCTTCTTACCTATTACACTTGATTGTGACATTCCAAGCTAATGACAGATTCAGTTTACCGTAAATCTTCAGTTTTCAATAATATTCATTCTACCATTTTCCTAGGGTTGCACAACTTTCATTCAATTCTTACAATCAAAAGATAGAAAGGTTATCATAACTCAAACAAGATTTTAGAAGATTCCAAAGAAATAGAAACATGAGTACCTGTGTTGCAAATGCATCGAAAGATGTTTCTTCACTGCCTGAAGGTTTCAATGTTGAAATTGGAGTAGCATCATGGTTTGCTTCACTTCCATTTAGTTTATCTACCGAACCTTTTACCACCGATTCACTCTCATTCCCATTGGTCGACTTAACCCTCTTCATCAACATACAAAATTTGAAATAATAACCACTTAGGAAACGAGAAATGTTCAGAATATGTTAAAGAAAATTAATATCCCGGAAAAGTACCTGGAAAATTTTACCAAGAGTTTTCAATCCCTTCGCACGTGCACGGAGCTCTTCCTTCTTGACGTTGTTGTCTTGAAGAACCTGAAACATTTTAGTATTATTACTAACAAGAGACAATAGAATATAGCTATTCTTAATCAACACAACAGAGGCAAGAAAAAAAATATTAAAACAACCTGTTGACAGACGCGAGAAAGTGTGGCCTCAATGTCGGCCACATTCAATTTCCAGAGGGAATCAATCATCAATTTCTTATGAGATTGCACATACTCTTCAAGCTCTTCTTCAGTATAATTTCCTTCAGAACTAAGTTGCCTTTTCATGTCCTCCTGCAGTTGAATCAATGCAATAGCACCTAATAATACCAGCACAAAAACCACTTCAATCCACCTACCTTCGTCTTCTTCAAGCACAAGGTCTGGAAGGCTAGATTAAATAACTTCTTCAATGTCTTTCTCTTGTCATGTCTTTGGATTAGAATAACAAAGTTTGAATATCAACGACACATTTGTAAGGTATCAACCTTAGTAAAAGACAATTGGAAATAGAAATTCGATAATATATTGCTTAAGCCAATTCGAGAAGGCTTGTCTCTCCAAGAACAACTTTGTTCCTTTTATAACTCTTATCTCCCGGTGCCTCTTCTACTCCCCTATAAAATATTTATAGGTAGAGAAATTCCCTTACTAATAACCTCTAAGAATGACCGTTAGACTTTTCTAAATTTTTTTAGAAACGGAGACGTTTTATTAAGAAAAAGAAGAAAATTACAAAACAAAACCAAAGAGGGAAACAAACAACTGAACAAGTACAAAAAAAGCAAAGAAGAAGAAGATATAACATCTTGCACAAAATAGAGCCAAAAAATAAGATAAATAACACTGATAAGGACTAGAGGAACTTTTCTAAATTATTAACTCCCATATTAATAACTCTAGTGATCAATCTCAGGTGGTTTGTGAACCATTGATGAATGTCGAAGTCCATATTTACTAGTGAGTTTATAAAACCAAACAGTACCTCTTTCTTGTGGAAATCACCAAGGGAGCTGTGTTTTTGTCTAGAAATTTAACAGAGGTAATCTTCTAGCATTTCAGTAAACATACTTGATATTAGAAAGACAACATGAAAATATGGTGAGAGACTAGATAGTAGGTGGTGAGGCTGGAAAGGACAGATTCAATGAGGTTAATCTCCATCGTCGAAGGACACTATATTATTCCATTCATATAATATTATGGTTTCACCACTGGGTTTCAACTGAAGATAGACCAAGGATTGGGGACTGACCTTCTCCAGTAAGGAATTAAAATGTGGCAGTTAATCGGTTTGGTAGTGTCAGATATTTCTGGGATTAGAATACTAGTAGTTGGAGATTATTTTGAGAAGTTAACTCAAGCAAGATATTTTTGAGATAATCCATTTCTGGCAAGATTATTTTTTGAAACAAGAAACAAACTTTGCATTAAGTAGATATCAAGTAGATGAAAAGCAGTAGAAGCTTAAAAAAGATTACAACAAAATCCACCAAGTGCTAGAGAAAGATAAAAACCAAATGAAATGCATAAATATGCCTCTAAAAGAAGAAAAGATAACTACAAAATGAAATAAAGCACAATATACCCCACTGCAAAGCCTAAACAATCCAAAAAAAATACAAAGAAGATATTGAAGCTATAATGTCAAAATAGCTAAGAAACCAAAACAATAGCTTGCAATTTCATAATCTTCAAAGACCATGAAATCGGAGGAAAATAATTTCCAGAAAGCAAAACTGATAAGCTGCTAAACGTCTGCAACTTGTTCGTGTACCTAGTTTTATTCCCTTTGTGATCCGCAAAAATTCGAAGAAAAGCTATGGAGGAAAAGAAGAATTTGTTGGAGGAATCGAAAGACAAATTTGCGAAACTTCACAAATGGATCGTTGGATGGTATGAGGGAAGGTAGAAATGGACAAAATATTTGGAGGAATGTGAGGAGGAAATGGCAGTAAAAACATAGAAGATCATGAAATAGCAGAAGAAGAAGATGACAATAAATTAGAGCAGCAAAACAGGATGTTTACCTCAGAAAAAATTCTTGAACTTGCGTTACTTGAAACTGAAGAAAAGGATGAAAAGAAATTGGAGAAATATTTACAGATAGTAAGAGAATTTAGAAGAAGGTATTGAGAAAAAGATTCACCATACGAAAAAGAAACCGAAAGAACAAGAAACGCAGTATGTAGTGTTAAGTTGTTTATTTACGTTTAATCTATTTCCTATATATTTGCGTACTAACCGTAATAATAGGTTTAGGCCCGTTAGACTTGGTTAGGGTTTGCTTCTATATTCCTATATATAGGCTTGACCGGTGTTTTAAAAAATCCACTCAAGCGCACGCCTAGGCCCAAGGCGCACTTCATGTGCCTCGCCTTGGAAAGGCGAGGCAATTAATAAGGCACGCGCCTTTTGGCGCCTTTCTTAAAGCTCTAAGGTGTGTCTAGGAACGCACCTTGTGGGCGGGCTTTTGTTTTGTTTTGTTTTTTTTCTCTTTTACCTATCATTTTTGTGTTTTATCTCCCTGTAAGCTTTGGTTGTGCATATATTCAAAACACATGATATGTTTTTTAAGGTATTAAAATATTTTGAATCACTTATGTATATTTTGTATATTATTCTTAATTAAAACTTTATTTCTTTAATGAAAATGAAAGTTGATAGTTGAACTTTATATATTTTTATATAGTTCTTAATTAAAAGTTCATTTCTTTTCATGAAAATAAAAGTTAATTGTTCAATTTAATGTATTTTATATATTATTCTTAGTTAAACTTCATTTATACCCATGAAATGAAGGTTGATAGTTGAATCTTATGTGTGTTGTATATATCATTCTTGGTTAAAAACTTCATTTCTTTCCATGAAAGTATTTTGATTGTGCATATTTATATATATATAGATTTTTATGTCTTTTTTATATAGTGAGCCTTATGTAAAAAATCTTGCGCCTTTTGGTGCGCCTTGTGTCTCAAGCTCCAGTTTGCTTGACTAGTATGAATAAAATCACTATTATTCAGTCTCAATCTTGTTTACATGTATAGATGGCAAAAGAAATACAAGTTATGTCTGAAATGATCGCTAATGAACAACAAATTAGGGAAGAGAAAAAGCTAAGAAACAATATCATACACAAAGCTAGATGTGGAAATCAATGAAACTATATCATACACAAAGCTAGATGTGGAAATCAATGCTGAAGTTGAAATCAGAAATAATCTCAGGGAAGACATGAAAAATGTCAGGGTATGAGTACAAAAGAGATCCACATCAAAAAATTGTGTATCAAAGATGAAGAATAAAAATGTGAGAGAACCATCACAAAGATAGAACTCAATAAGTAAAGCGTTGTTGATGGCAATAGAAGGTGCAGTTGAAAAAGAAAAAGGCCACTCAAAACCCAAAGAACAAAGAAAATGGTACGGGCAACTGCAAAACCAAGTGCCATTATGAAAGGGAGATGTGTGGCTATAAATTCATCAGTGGCGGAAGTTAGAAGTGTTAAAACGTTTAGGAGGGAAACAAAGAATTGCAACCATAAGAAATCAAGCCAGTCAAAGAAGATGACTCAGCTTGCAAAACCAGATCCAGTTGGTAGATGATTCAGAATCGAAGGTGGCACGAAACAGAGACAACTGGAGAAGAACTCGCAAGAATGGACATGGCATAATCATAAGCGAACACCTACAATGCCAAACAAGCTTTAAGGGGGTGATTGGATTTAGAGTTAAGGATCCCAACCCCTTGTTTGTTGTTTCATCACACAACCTCTTTTCAGCTTTTCATTAACCTTCCATCAAATCTCTTGTTTATCATAGCAAATATCATCTAATTTCCAACTCACTTTTTGACTTATCTACATCCTCCCTAATATTAACTTGTGAATCTGAATTAAAACTTAGATGGTTGTCTTGATAAGAACCAAGCTCTATTGAATTACGAAAGAACGAAGGACACAAACTAACCAAATAATTGTCAGTACTTGGAATCTCTCATTCTTGAGAATAATCTCACAATCCTAATATCAAAATGGCAAAAATTCTTTGATACCTCTTCTATACTCAACAAACTCTCTTAAGTATTTACTAAAATAAAATTAAACCATACCAATTAATAACCCTATCATTATTCATTACCAGCCTCTAAAACAAATCTTGTTCCCAAGGTGTGGGTAGCCAACCAAACCATTAAAAATGGTGATATTATAGTATGAGGTTCTCCCTCAAAACCAATTGGTAATGACTAGTAAGGGAGTAGCACACATATCATATAAATGTGTTGAAAACTCCTCACCTTTCTAAAATGGGATAAGGTGAGTATCTCCAACATGCTCTCTCAAGATAGTGCCATACTGGGAAGATCATTTTGAATTATATCTGAACTTGTGGACCGAAATTTGGCATACTCTCAGGAATCGAATCCGGATTTTTGGAATCAAATACCTGCTTAAGTATCGCGTGGGTTGGGTCTAATTTTCTATGAGGAAAACCGTTTTTCTTCCTTGGTGCATAATGTTTCATTTTTTTTCTTTTGCAATCTCCTCCCTTAATTCTTTAAACTTCTCTTTCTTGTCAATCAGTCCGTGTACATTCCTCTCTGTTCTCTAGAACCTTCTTTCATCACGGTTTGACATGAATCTAAACTCTCAATATTCCTTGAAGTCTTCTTTCATTGTAGCCTAAAGCAAATCAAGCATTGATAGCAAGTGTTCCATCCCTTCACGATCCATCACATGAATCAAATGGCTGTGATAACTAATACTAATTGATAAGAACCAAGCTCTATTAAATTACGAATTAACAAGGATACAAACTAGCCAAATAATTATAGGTATTTGAAATCTCTCATTCTTGAGAATACTCTCTAAAGCTTAATACCAAATTGGCCAAAATACTTTGATACCTCTTCCATACCCATTCCCTCCTATTTATAACCAAAAGTCTAACAAACAAGCTAAGGCATTTTCTAAAATACCCCTAAACTATCCCTAATAACAACCCTATCATGTTGCTTTAAGTAATAATTGAGTAGAACAATATTAATTGAATCATACAAAGAGCTAAACAATACCTGTGGCTGCTGTGACCTGGGATTTTATGAAGTGCCCTTTGTTTCTAAACCACTCGGCCACAAATGGCACGCCCAAATAAATTGCCTTCTTCCCAAGCTCTTTAGCAGCCTGTCTGGCATATATATAGCCAATTGTGTTTAACATGTCAACACCATAGGCTGCAAGAAGCACAGACAACAATAAACAATATAAGTAGCCTTAAAAATCAAATGAAAAAGCGAATGAAATTGATATATTATACTGATTGTGCTCCACAACTTTTTGAACATACTTATACCCGATCAGTAGTTATGAATGCTAATGAACTGAATGATTTTAGTTTGATTATTTAGCTTTATTCCATATCCATAAAAACAAGATATTAAGGGACTGTTTGTTTTCCCTCGAGCTTCTTGGTGGGGTAACGAATTCAAAGAAATTTAACTCCTCCATTAAAACGAGGAGTTATTTTAATTCCACCAAGATGATAAGTTAAATTAACTCCTCCATCTCTTTTTTTCCTTTCTTTTTTAAACATTTTTATTAATTATGTTTTGTAATTTTAAATTAGTAATATCTTCATAATTAATTTATTTTTTGTTTATAATTTTATTTATATTTTTTATCTACCTAATATTTTTTCAACTAATGAATTGAAAATTTTTAGTTTACATAACAAAATATTAAAAAGGAAATTAAAATATAAAATTAACAATAATTTTATAATCAATTTTGTATTTAAAAAAGATACTTCGTTATTAAAATTAATTGTAGTTTCATAATACGTTTAATTTATTTGTTTAAAAATTTTTATGTATATTTTTGCAACTACTAATATCATTAAATTTAACTAACTAATTGGAATTCGTTTTCATTAATATATTATCATGTTTTTTAACTCTGATTTCATAACTTTTTTTTCTTCTAAACTTTTATTTATTTGTATTCATCTAACATAATATCAATAGTTCATCAATAATTTACTATTGACAACAAATTAGTTAATTTGCAAAGTGTTCATGTGATTCTTTAAAATATAAAATAAAATTCATATCATAAAAAAAGTATTATGATAAAAAAATAGAAATACCAAAATTAAAAAAATAAGGTAAAAAGGATAAACGAAATAATATTAGTAAAGAAAGTTCTAGGCATAAATATAATAGGTGAGATTTGAAATAATAAACAAATAAAAATACATTTTTTTTTTATAGAAAAACCCTCATAAATGTCATATCATTCATAAATAACATAACTCATACAACTCCTTCACAAAGAACCACATTTAAACAAGTTATTATTATAACCCCTCCAGTGTTTTAAAAGTCGCTAAAAGGCGCACAAAGGCGCAGAAAAGTCGCGAGGCGCAACGTCAGCGCCTCGCTTCAATGAAGCGCAGCGCGGCAGATAAGGCGCGCGCCTCGCGCGACTAGTCGTGAGGCGCCCGATCAGTCAAGGCGCGCGCCTTGTGCGCCTTATATATTTTTTTTGATTTTCCGAAATGCGTCAAAAGGACGACGTTTTGGTTTTTTTTTTTTTTTTAAATAAAAACTAAATTTGCGAAACTTCAGTTACAAGTTTCGATTCTTCTTCTGCTTCTTCGTCTTCCAGTGTTCAAAATCGCAAACCTTCTCTTCGTTTCGCTCTCTCTCGGTCTCTCCTTCTCTTCTCTTCGATTTCTCCTTCGCCGGCGCCACCAATTCGAAGACTCACCGGCGTTGCCTGGTGAGTCTTCTTCTCCTATCATTTTTTTTTTAATAAACCCATTGTTGCTTCACTTTTTTGTTGTGCTTAATCCTTGTTAGTTGTTTCTTTTTATTTCGTTTTTAAAACTAATCTATCAATGTTTTTTAGTGTGATTGATTTATTTTCTTGCTGGATTAGGAGTTTATTTTGTTGCTGGATTAGTGTGATAGTGATTGATTCATTGCTGGTTGCTTTGCTTTTGATATCCTTGGGCTTGGACGATTTCTCCTTTGCTTTTTTTTTCTTGCTGGATTAGTGTGATAAACTACAATTTCATATGTTTGGTATACTGTATACTGTTTTAACTGCTTATTGTATGCTCGTGTAATCGTGTAGAACTTCTTTGCTGGATTAGGTAGTTTGTTTGGTTATTGGTATACTGTTTTATTTTTTTTATGTATACTGTTTTAAACTTTTATGTATATTGTATTATTGTATTAGGTAGTTTTTTTTTATGTATACACTATACACTATACAGTATACTGTTTTATGTATATTGTATTGGATTAGGTAGTTTTTTTTTATGTGTACTTTTAGGTAGTTTATTATGTATTGTATATTGAGTTGCGTGACTTGTTAGTGTTAGTATGAGTCGTGTGACTTGTTAGTATACATTATAGTTATAGTGTAATACTATATAATTTTGCTTAGAATTTTAGATTTGAAAGATGAGTTCAAGCGAAGAAAATTCAAAGAAAGATCCAGCATGGAAATATGCTCGATTAGAGAAACCA
>JBBMEG010000022.1:73762-94270 GCA_037832605.1 Cyclanthera cordifolia | reverse complement strand
GACAGTGCATCTGCAAACGTGATGGCAGGTAAGAATTTGAATTGCTAATTCAGTAATTTTTCTCTTTCTAAAACACTAGTTTCTTTTCTTAACGTGTACTTCATACCAACTTGAGGGGGAGTGTTGGTGTTATTGGTTTTTTAATATTATTCTTGTAAATATAATAAGGAAAAATATATTTTATTATATTTTTATTTAATTAGTTTTCTTTCCTAGGTAGGAATGTTAATGTTACTATTTAAGTAACACGTTTGTATCATTATTTCGTGTGAGAAATAAATTAAGTTTTTCTCCATATTTTCCACAAATCGATGTGTAGGAACACGCCTCAACAAAATAGTATTGCTGAAAGAAAAAATAGACACTTATTAGAAGTTTCTCGTGCTATTATGTTTTCAATGCATGTTCCACAATACCTATGGGATGATGCGATTCTTACAGCTACCTACCTCATAAATAGAATGCCTACTAAAGTGTTAGGATTCCGCACTCCTTTTAGAACATCTTAAGAACACCTTTCCTACAAATTGGACTTTGTCAGATCTACCTGCCAAGGTTTTTGGATGCAAAGCCTTTGTTCATGTATCTAGTCCTTCACAGTCTAAACTAGATCTTCTGGCCATAAAATGTATCTTTCTAGACTATGTATCTCATAAAAAGGCTTATTGATGTTATTATCATGTAGCAAGGAAGTTTTATAAGAGTTTGGATATATCATTTATAGAAAATCAATCCTACTTTACCAATTCCTTCAGGGGCAGATGACTACAATTGAAGGAATTTTTTGAGATATCTCTCCTCTTCCTAATATTGTTCACCGTGAGGTGGTTGATCTCAATTCTACAGAACCAGGACATAATATGGAAAGTTCCTCTTTAGGGGGAGAAATACCACAAAATACTCAACCTGAATTTCAAGTTTATACTAGGAGGAAGCTAAATCAAAATAATAACGACACAATGGTTGATCCAACACACGACCAATCTGACGCTCCGACGACTGATTCTGGCATTCCAGGTAACCTACCTTCCAACTCTTCTCAAACTGAAAATCGTTTGTCTGATGTTTCTGTTTCTGATCTTGATATTCCTATAGCATACAGGAAAGAAACTCGTAACTGTACCAAATATCCTATTAAAAACTATTTGTCCTACCACAAATTGTCCACTACCCATAAAGCATTTACATCTAGGATAACTAACCTGTTTGTTTCAAGAAACATATAGGAGGCCCTAGAAGATCCAAAGTGAAATTTAGCTGTTATGGAGGAGATACATGCGCTCAAGGAAAATCATACATGGGATATAGTTAAACTACCAAAAGATAAAAGATGGTAGGATGCAAATGGGTGTTTACTGTAAAATGTCATGCAAATGGGAGAGTTGAAAGGTACAAGGCAAGATTGGCTGCTAAAGGGTTCACTCAGACCTATGGAATTGACTATCAAGAAACATTTTCTCCAGTGGCCAAACTGAACTCAATTAGAGTTCTGCTATCTTTGCTGTCAACAAAGATTGACCTTTATATCAGCTTGATGTGAAAAAGTTTTTCTTAATGGTGATCTAGAAGAAGAAGTATATATGGACTTACCACTTGGTTTTGAAACAACTGATGGAAATAACAATGTTTGCAAGTTAAAAAAGGCATTGTATGGTCTCAAACAATCACGTAGAGCTTGGTTTGAACGATTTGGAAAGGCAGTTGCAAGTTGTGGTTTTCTTCAAAGTCAGGCAGATCACACTATGTTCTACAAACATATTAGAGATAACAAAATGACTATTCTAATAGTTTATGTTGATGAAATTATAGTGACAGGTGATGACAGAGTAGGGATAACTGACTGGAAGAAAAAATTAGCAAATGAGTTTCAAATAAAAGACTTAGGAATTCTGAAATATTTTCTAGGAATGGAATTTGCAAGATCGAAAACTGGTATAATAGTAAATCAAAAAAAATATATCTTAGATTTACTAAGTGAAACTGGGTTACTTGGCTGCAAACCAGTGGAAACACCTATTGAACAAAATATGAAACTACAGGCTGCTACAAAAGAAGAAGTAAAGGATAGAGAAAAGTACCAGAGACTTATAGGCAGGCTCATCTACCTATCTCATACACGTCCTGATATAGCCTTTGCTGTAAATATGGTAAGTCAGTTTATGCATGCTCCGAGTCTTGCTCATTTTGAAGCAGTATATAGAATTTTGAAATACCTGAAAGGTACCCCTGGAAAAGGTATATTTAACAAAAAACAGAACCATCTTAAAGTTGAAATTTATACTGATGCTGACTAGGCTGGCAGTACCACAGATAGAAGATCGACTTCAGGGTATTGCTCTTTTGTTGGAGGAAATTTAGTCACATGGCATAGCAAGAAACAAAGTGTGGTAGCAAAAAGCAGTACTGAAGCTGGTATTTGTGAAGGTATATGGATAAAGAGACTCTTGGAAGAGCTTAAGTGTGCCCATTCAACACCACACGAGTATATTGTGATAACAAGGCGGCTATATCCATTGCTCACAATCCCGTTCTCCATGATAGGACAAAACATATTGAAGTGATAAACACTTTATAAAAGAGAAGATTGTTGATGAGACTATATGTATTCCTTATATGCCAACCTCAAAACAAGTAGCTGACATCTTTACTAAAGGACTACCTAAACGACAGTTCAATAAGATGGTAACCAAGTTGACAATGGAAGATATCTTTGTACCAACTTGAGGGGGAGTGTTGGTTATATTAGTTTTATAATTATCTCTCAAATATTATAGGAGATAATATATTATTGTGTTATTTTTCTTTTTTATATTAAGGAGTGTTTTCTATTTAAGCAACCATACTTGTATTATTGTTTTTAAGTGAGAAATAAAGAACTATTCTTCTTATTATTTTGCACACATTCAAATGAAGTCTATTCCTCTTAAAGCAAGCACTAGATTTTGTAACACTTATGTCCCAATCTAATGAAGATTAATTCTTGGAGCATCACGAGATCGAATTTCCAGGTAAGGGGTCCGCTGCAAATAGATTGTTTCCCATGTATAATAAAAATGAGTTTGTTGCTTCATCTTTGGATGTCAATACAGCTTCTTCATGCTTCATTTGAATTAATTGAATTTGTGCAAGTCAAGATATCATAAATTTATGAGGCCCAAGTATCTGTCAGCCATGATTTTTGCCGATTGAAACATTAGAGTTCAAGCTTTTCTGTTGATTTTAGTTTTGTGTATTCTTCAATTCAGTAAGATTATCCAAAATTGAAATTAACAAACATTTTGAAACTGGCTAAATATTAAAGATTTGATAAAATTGAGTCAAAAGTACGGCATCACATGAGAGCGAAATAATACCCTCATCTTCTCTTGCAGCCGTTTAGCATCAAATTGCTCCCCTTCAGAGAAAATGTCTAGAGAAGCCATGGACGCCATGGCAAGCTGACCTATGTATTCCTCAAAAAGTTCGCTTCCAAAAAGCATTGCAAAAATTGCTGCAGGATCAATAATCGCATCACTGCAATAAAAGATATAATAATCCACATCAAAACTTCAAAACTCTAACTTCATCCAGAACAAACAAACAAACAAACAAGTACAAGGAAAACAGGAAGAGCGAAAGTAAAGGGAGAAGAGTCTAACGTTGAGATCCCAGACTTCCCATGAGCATCATAAGCTTGTCTTTGAGCTGGATCACTTAATACTTGGTAAGCTTCTCCAAGAACCTGATTCGAATAAAAGAAAAAACCTGAAACTTAGCACGTTTTAATTTACCCATTAATTCCCAATAAAAGAAAATAATTGGTACTTGATAAGTTTTTTCTCGAGATGGTAAAAAATAGTTCATAAAACAACTACCCATTAATTTTGTGAAACTTAAGGTAATCCATCGATATTTCCATAAAACTGAAATTTCGATATCGACATTTTCTTTGAAACTTAATAGGAGTAAAATAGAATTGTCTATCTCATTCATTAAGGAAGACACGTACATATACACTTGAATGAAACCCTAACTATGAATAGGAAATTACGATAAAGTAGAAAACTATAATAAACTAATAACATAACTCTTATAACTCTAACGCTCTCCCTTGAGCTGGAGAATATATGGTAATCATGTCTAGCTTGTTACAAAAATAATGCACCCACACTCCATTCAATGATTTGGTGAAAGTATCTCCGAACTGGTCTCATGTCTTCACATATGCTGTAAACACTAACTCTTACTATATTTTCTAACATGCCAAATGACAATCAATCTCTATTTGTTTAGTTCGCTCATGAGACACCAGACTCGAAAGATATAAACAGTAAATTGGTTGTCACACCATAACCTGATCGAAGTTGAAACCTTGAAGTCTAATTTAGTCGTGAGTTGATGTATCCAAATTTCTTCGCATATTGATTGTGTCATTACTCTATAAGATGTTTTGAAAAGCTCAAGATGCTAAGGCACAATTGCCCTCTGGAGCCTGAGGCGTAAGGCGCACCAAAAGGCATAGGTTGTTTTACTTAAGGCATACTATATAAAAAAACATAAATACTTCAATTCCCAAGAAACACTTAAGCAAACCCAGATCTTAATTGTGAAATTAATTATGAAGAAATGATTCAAGGGATAGTATACCATAAATATCACTTCCAGTTCAATTTTATGAGTAACTGAATTACCTCTTTGTTTTATGTCACTCAGTTTGTGATTCAATTCAAACACTCGTGTCTGATTTTCCAAGTCAATACATTTTTGTGACACTCTCCAATATTTCCTTAGCGATGGAGTAACACATATAGTTACTATTGATATCTTCTACCCTGGAATTTACCTACCATGCCATAACCATGGAGTTTTTGGCATCCCATGTGGCAAAAGACGAATTGTCTTTGGAAGGTGCTATCTTGTCTCCAGTAAGGTGCCCAATCTTTCTTTATCCATGAATATACATTCGAACACTCTGTGACCATCGAACAAGTTAGCACCATTAAGTAGAATGGTTGTGATTTGGATAGTAGGGCAATAGGGCTATTGGCTGAAATTCTAGCAATTGACATCTTGCCTTCCGACATTATTCTTCAATAAAAAAACAAGATATGAAGGCTAGACCCAGTGTTTTAAAAGGCGCAAGGCGCAAAGGGTTCTCTGGAGCCTGAGGCGCGAGGCGCAAAAAGGACTTTGGAAATCTAGAGAATATGACTTCAATTCATGCTGATGACCTACTCAAAAACTAATATTCCACAAATTTCTTAACTACACAATATAGTAGAATCAGGTAGTTATCTTGCGAGAAAAGTCGAAGTGCGTGTAAGCAAGCCCGAACACTTACAAACATTAAAATGCTTAAGGGGCACAAACACTGTAAAAACATTGTTTCATTTAAAAATAAGTTGGATCAAGACGTCTTTCTACAGCCATTAATGCAGAAAATTCTGACTCACATCTCTTCATGATAACATCTATTCTTTCCTAGGCTAGTAGTAGCAGTATTCAAGTTTTTATCATTGGTTGAATTTAACTAGGAGTCTAGGACATACTGATATTATTCTCTCCATGAACCAAACAAAGATTCTCAACTATACTGTAAGATCCTGGGATCTCGATCATGGAAATACAAATACAATACTAGTTATAACATAATAACGAAAAATCAGAATCCATTCAAAATACGGTTGTTGAATATAAAATTATCACAGAGAATCAGTTGATAGATTTAACAAAGCATGCCTGAAACTTTTGTGCTGCCAGAGGATCACTTGGGTTTTTATCTGGATGAACCTGCCGTGCCTAAAATACATTAAAAAGACGATTTATTGGTTAAAGTAAAAAACTGGGTTCCCATTCTGACTGCATTATTGAAGAACAAGTAGAGCACAGACACGTTTCAAAAATAAAAGAAAGACAAGATCGAAAGAAAACAGTTAGGGCAAGTTGAACCTATGTAAAGAAGAGAGCTTCATGTTAACAAACGAGGACACAGTTGGAGATGTAATCAATCTCCATTACACGCTATATACTGCTTTGAATAAAGGTTTAACGATTAGGCAAAGAACGCATACAATTACAGCGGATATGAAAATGAAACATCGGAAGGGGAAAATAGAGCAGATTCGATCAATAGTACAGGAAATAAATGGGTAGAACATTAGAATCACTACGGCGATGTCTATATATCAATGGTACGAATAGATCCAGCATCAAATTATTGTTCACATATCTACAATAAAATAAGGGATGAATTTCAAATCTCTGAAAAAACTAATCTAAAATTTGGACGAAGCATAAGTTGATAGAGAAGGGGAAAAACACAGAATCTGAGTAGGAGGAAAGCACCTTGATGTAATAAGCTTTCTTGATTTCGGACTCCGAAGCCGTGGGACTGACTCCGAGCACATCATAATATTCCGTCTCCTTCACCATCTGCGACTTCCGATCGGCCAATTGATTTTAGGGTGCAAGAGTTTAACAGTCCCTGCCGGCCTCTTCGCTGGAATGATGGTCGGAATACCAACTTCAATTGCAGGTAACTTAACACAATTATTTTCAAAGGAGAGACTCCAACGAAGAATACAGATTTTTTTTTTTTTTTTTTTTTTTTTTAGAAGTTCGAAGCCGCGTAAGACCAGCGTAACGTACCTGTAGACGGGCTGCACGCATGTCCTACTTTCTGCCACTTTGGTCCTTTATTTTATTTTTTTAATTTATGTGATGACATTATATACATTTTTATAACATTATTTTTATTTTACTATCATCTTATTTTATTCTAACTTCTCAATCAGAAAATATTACTTATTTTCATGACTATTAATATTTCTTTTCTAAATCTCTAATGAAGATATGACGGGTGGAGAAGCACAGATTTGTCATCCGCTTAGTTTTTTTTTTTTTTCAAATTCCAAGTTTTGTTTTCAAGGCTATAAATTTATAGCGGACTTCTTTGAAGTATGATTTTTCATTTTATTATAAAAAAACTTATAAAAATATTCCCAACATGTACAATAGTCGATGGCATCGATGTTCATTTGTGGCCTAATGGTCATGTTAGAAAAATGACCAATCACAATTGCTCCACCGACTATGTTATCAATTTATAAAATATTGTCAACAAAAACGATCAGTAACTATGCTTCAAAGCTTGGTAATTTATAATTAAAAAACGCATTTAATGTAAGTTTCAATTATTAATAATTAGTTATTAATAATTATTTATTGTGTATTTAATTATAAACATCATTCAGCTCTAACACATTAATTGGATTGATGACGTTATTATAAGATTCGGAAAGGTCAAGATCAAACGTTGACCAAGTTCGAGCAACATCGTTTTAGTTCAAAACAAAATGACGTTGTTGCGGTGTGACTTGTGTTCGCTGACTCATGCTTAAGCAATGGAGATTTGTTTTTAAAGAAAATGGTTCTGTCTCGCTCTTATTTTATTTTTGACTCATGCTTATGATTTCATTTCTAATTGAGGGATCATCTATAGGTTCTAAAAGCTCAAAGTTTATAGTTTTGGGTGATACATATATTTCTACTTCAACTTGGAGTTAAATAGATATGTTTCTATGTCGTGTACATTCTTATTTATTGTATGAATGTTTAGGAAACTAGTGTGAGGTGTTTAGTTGTATTTCACTCTTTTAGAGTGATGTATGGGTTGTAGTGGTGTTTTGTCATCTCTTGGAGAGATGTATAAGTTGTTAATGATGTTTCACTCTTGTGTGTCTCTAGTTGTGTCTCACTTCATTGAGAGTATAGTGTGAATTGTTAGAGATGATACACTCCTTTAGGAGTGCAAGCTGAGTTGTTAATGATGTTTCACTCCTTTGTGAGTGTAAGGTGAGTTTCTAGTATTTTTTTTTCACTCATTTAAAAGTGTATGATGAGTTACTGGTGATGTGTCACTTCTTGAGAGTGCATGGTGAGTTGCTAACATTGTTCACTCCATTGAGAGTACAGTAGGAGATGCTGGAAATGGTTCACTCTTTTGAGACTGTAGGGTGTGTTGATGAAAGTGTTTCACTCCTCAGTGAGTGCATGCTAGGGGTGTACATGGTCCGGGTTGGGTTAGGTTAGGGGGATTTTTAGGACCTACCCAAAATTTTGGGTTGGTCATTCCTTCAACCCGTCTAACCCTATGCAATAAAGCAACCCAACACTATATTTTTGGGTTGGGTTCTCGGGTTGTATTAATCAATTTTTTCTCTATAAAATAACTTTATTCATACCTAAAAATATATAAACAAATGAATAAAAAAAATGTGATACTATACTTAAATTTAAATTATCTTTTTTTATTAGTGCATGTTATTTATTAATATACAAAAAGGGTTTTCTTAAAAAAATTAATTTATCTTTTAACACACCACAAATACGTATATGTGTATATTATTCTTAGTTTGGGTTGGGTTGGGTTGAACGAGCCAAAATTTGGTCATTCCTAGAACCAACCCAACCCTTACAATTTTGGTTGGGTAGTTTGAGTTTCTCGGGTTGTCGGTTCTTTTGAACACCCCTAGTGCAAGCTAAGTTGCTAGCAAAGTTTCATTCTTTAAGAGTGTAGTGTGAGTTGCTAGTGTTTCACTTATTTGAGAACACAATGTGAGTTGTTGGAGTTTTACTCATTTAAGGGTGGAGGGTGAATGGCTAGTAGTGTTAAACTCATTTGAGAGTGCATAGTGAATTGCTAGCAGAGTTTCACTCTTTTTAGAGTACAGGTGAGTTACTAATGGTATTTCACTTTTTAAAAGTGTAGGGGTGAACTGCTAGCGATGTTTCACTCCTTTTAGAGTGAATAGTGAGTTGTTAGTGGAGTTTCACTCTCATGAGAATGTAGGCGAATTGCTAAATGTGATTCACTTATTGGAGAATGCAGGGTTAGTTGTCAGTCGTGTTTCACTTCTTTTGAGAGTGTAGAGTGAGTTGCTAGAGGTGCTTCACTTCTTTGAGAGTGTAGATTGAATTGCTAAAGGAGTTTCACTCCTTTGAGAGTGTAAGGTGAGTTGCATGTTGTGTTTCACTCATTTGAGAGGGTGAGGTGAGTTGTTAGTGGTGTTTTATCCATTTAAGTCTATAGTCGTACTTATGAGTAAGAGAGAATTTAGCGCACTTGATCAATACACGATCGTTCAAGGTGTTACTTGAAGCATTTTTTTAGTGGTGTATTATGGGTTAATGTTTGATTGGGTATGAATATGTGATTTATTAGGGACCTCTATTCAATGGATTGGGGTGTATGACTCTGTTATGAATGGAACAATTATGTCATATGCAAGCTTTGTAATTCTCATTGGTATTTGGAAGAATGGGAAACGAGCTTGGTTCTCGAGGTTGAGATTAATTATTCAACGACGATGAGGTGTCCTAGTACAACGAGTTGGGTAAGATTGGTCGTTCAAGTAGTTAAAAGATGTAGAACATACAACCAATATTGAGTGCCTCTTAGTATATAGGTTATGGTAACCATGGACACGTGATAATAATCAAGATCAAGAGAGTGGCCAAGTGTGAGTAGTATTATACAAGTTTACTATAAGTTCTAAGGGTTTGTAATGAAATTTCTTAGAGTCGTGTAGTTAGAAGGACCACCCATCTCCATATAGGTCTGGGGCATTCATTTTGTCGAAAGTTATGATGTTGGCTAATTATCAGTTGGTGCATGAGTAATATACTTCTGCGCCGCATGTGCAGATGTATTTCACATTTTAGTTAGAGTACTTAGTGAGTAGAGAATACATTCTAGATTAGAGTAATATGCATATCAGATAGGTGGTGAGTGGTAAGTAGTTGACAACCATGAGACCTCAAGTTAAATTAATTAATATATGTGATATATAGATGATATTTTTGTGGACAACAGGTTAAATATATTATGAATATTTATTAAATAATATTTAAACATATTTTCTTAATATATTTCAATATAATATATTGAAAGATATTCTAGTTACCTAGGTTCTAGATTAACCTAAGCCTATAATAGAAGCTTCGAGGGTTCATTATAGGCATCCTATCTGAAAATAGAGAAACTCTTCTCATTTAGAGAAATCTCTTTTCGAATTTTCGAACCTCTAAAGAAATTCTCCCAACTTTATATTCTCTAGAGACTTCCCACCAAGCATTCAATATAGCAAAAAGTCATAGCTTTGTAGATTAAAGGAAACGTTGCAAGAAGTCCTTGTGACTACTTAATCCTACCCTGAAGTTAAAGACCCACTAAAATTGATCAAGACATCAACTAAGTAAGTTCTTAATTGCTTAAGAACTAATCAATCACCAAGAGTTTGCATATAGATTAATGTGATTAATCTTAATTTAAATTAATTACATTTCCCCTTGAATTTCGCAAAAACCCCATTCAATCCTGAACAAGAACAATAGTCGTTGGCATCAATGAACCATTCCTATCTCAAAATCCCATATAGGATGACTCCAACATAGTTAAAGGAACTAAAAGTTCCATTTGCAAAATTTAATTGATAGTGGATTTATGCGTCCCACTATAACCCACATGTTTGCTAATAAGAAGGATGGAAGTATGAGATTGTGCATTGACTATAAATAGTTGAATTTGGTAACATTTAAGAACATATACTCATTGCTGAGGAATGATTTTTTTTTTTTTTTACCATTTTTAAAGATCGATGGTATTTTAAGATAGATTTACGTCGAGGTTACCATTAGTTAAGGATCAGAGAAATAAACACCTTTAAGATAGCATTTAGATCTTGCTATGGTAGATATAAGTTTGTAGTGATGTCGTTTGGATTGACAAATGGCTCTGCAACATTCATGGGCATAATAAGAAAGAATTATAACCTAATCCAACCCTTACGGTTTGGGTCGGGTAGTCCGAGTTGCTCGAGTTGTCGATTCTTTTGTACATCCCTACTTTCTAGGTCATGCATAAAACTCAAATTTGGATGAATGAAAAATAGTTCTCTACAATAGATAATTTCTTAGAAATTTAGAGCATGTTCTTTGCCATTTTCTAAGTTCCTATGCAATTCTTGTGATAGATTGCATGTGAGTCATTCATCTAGTCTTGATCAAGTTTGATTATAGAATGACTCAATCTACAACAAGATTTTCATATCTTGCTTCTAGATCTTTGATCAAAGAGGTAATCAAAATTCTAGCATTTTTCCTCTTGGTTGTTCAAATCCATAAGAAAGGTGTTGATCTCTTAGATTTAAGGGTTATTGCTTCATTATAAACTTGGATCTTTGGGCTGATAATTAGGGTTTTCTTATCATTAAGAAATTTCATAATCAGCTTCTCTGGTGAAAGATATGATTAATCACACGTTCATACACATAAATTCAACAAATTGCTGAAAAATCACATTATTCACTGATATTGCTACTTCACAGAATTACACATAAAACACAATGTTTTAGCAATTATTTTCCTCAAAATCTTCTTACTTATGACGTCATTTCTTTTTGAAAACTTTTTTATGGAAAATATTTTACTCTCATATTTGAGAGTTATCAAATCTCCAAACTTGAACTATTGCTCGTCCTCGAGTAATAACAGAATTCTTTCAACAAATAAACTTCAAAGAAAAACAACTACAATGAAAACAAAAATTTCTCTAATTTGCAATCACTCCAGCATGATCAGAATAACAGCTTATGCTTAATATTAGAGATATATCAATTTTTCTTGATTCTCAAAATTTTCATTCAATTAAAGAATGCTGCAACAAAATATTAAATTTTATAACACTCCCTTTGTTATTCACTAACTCCAACTTTCTCAAAATTGCTTTAGCAAAGAATTTTATCATTAAGCATTTAATTGCTTTAGCATCTCACTAAGATGGTAATTCTCCTTAAAATTTAACACTTGACTCATGCTAGGAAATTTCCTTTCTTATTTTCTCTCGAAGCTTGAATACTCTCATTTTACAACTTTCAATGAGTTTTTTCAAGGAAACAAGTCCTGTCTAAAAAACATTCATGTTCAATATGCTAACCTTCTCATAGTTATAGGACACCATATGCTTGAGCAAAAAGAAGATTGCCTAAGAAAAGAGAACAACAGAAAAGCTGAAGCATCATGTCGAACAATGGAATGCCCAAAGAAAGCTTAGGTTACTAGCTCTTTAATTCAACTTGACTCTCATTATTTTCTCACTTTCTCATTTTGTACTCAACAATTTTGGCTATTAGCCTAAAAAAATCACATTTTTTGCTTCAGAACAATAGCTACTAGTCAATTAATTTTTCTCAATGCTAAACACGCTCATTTTTGCCATAAGCTTTAGAAATAACATAAATTTTGCTTAAGGAAGTTTCCCCAATTTCCAAACTTAAAGTTTTCATTGTTCTCAATAATACCCCCAATCTCCAAACTTGAATTTTTGCGAAAAATTTAAGTTTGAATTATATCCATGTTGCTGAGACTCTCAAATGACCTAAATGTTGGGTGCATTCTCAGTGTACTATTCTATTCCATACTAAGTTAATCGAAGCTTTGAGATATTCTAATTTTTTTTTCCTAAGACCATAAAGTTTCAGCTAGATTAAATATTTTTTGTTTACTCAAAAAGTTTTAAGAATAGAACTGAGATTAAGGTAATAAACTTATGAGATTAAGGTAATAAACATTTTATGAACAAGTAAATAATGCACACAACAGTCAAATCTAACAAATTTTAACTAGTCAATGCATTTGAAATCATGTAAATGGACTACTAAGATCTTAATCATCAACTTTATTTGCAGAAAAACTGAGAAATAAAAATCTTGAAATGCTAAAATGCCATACAAATGTATGGAACAATAAGAATTTGGTCAGGCAAAACAATCAAAATAACACCGAAAAAAATGAAGTTGCAAAACCTATTATATACGTTAATGTCAAGAAAATGTTAGTGATACATGAACAAGTAATGAATAGAAAAAAATAGATATAACAAGGGAAAGATTTGAAATAAAGGGATGCGACTAGAAGGTTCTTCATCCTCTTGAATAGGCGAAGGTGGGGCCCAAGTAAGTAACTTCGCTCGAAAAGGCAGGAACTGAATGCCCTCTACATTGGCTTTGACGAACTGTCTCACCAATGTGTCATGCCTTTTAGCGTATTCCAAATAGACCCGAGAGTGCGTGAAGAAATGCTCTTGTTGGCTCTTCATTTTAGTCAATTACCGCAAGACTTCACTAATATCGGCAACAACACCAATGTTCTGTCGACCCACGACCACCCTTATAATTGATTCAACGATTTGATATGATGGTCGAGGTGTTAACACCACATCTGTCAAATGGGCTTTGCTCCTTGATTAAGACATATGAGGGTGATGGTGTGAGGAAGAAAATCGATCCTTGAATCTTGTTGATGCATCTTTTGATTTCTGCCTCTATAATGCGGCCTATATCGACATTTAGTCCTATATGAAGAGTGTATAGCAACAGAGCTCTTGTCTTAGTGACATCCGTGTTGTGTGTTGTTGGTATGGGACTTGTTTTCACAAAGTTCAGCCAACAATGTGCCTTTATACTAAGAAATGGAGTTTGCAGAATCGTTGACCCAGATGTAACTTTCCAAACAGCTCCAAACAATTCTATTATATCTATGCAGTCTTTAAGCGGAGCTGGTGTTTGTGTGGCCGCTATGACATTATACTTCGCATTCAAATATCCCTTCAATCCGAGTTCCTCATTTTGGCTCGAGTAGAATTCGCGAACCCATTTTAGGCTAGCTTCTTGTTCTTTAAACCCTAAACTATAAACCCTCTAAATAGCTTTTCTAACCTCTTGAGGAAGTGTTGTTGATGGCAAGTTGTGCTTCTGAACGAACGACCTATTTTTCAGCGAGATGAACCTTTCATCTGCTTTAGCGGAGACTAGATTGATCTCTTGTTATACTTCTTCCCTAATGTCCATCTGCTTCTTTGATGCATAATACATTCCCGTTTCGAAGGTTATGCCCTTCCTCTTTTTCCTTCTCTCAACCTCTTTTTTTCTTTCTCTTTCTTTCTTGGCTCAAAGGTCTTCTCCTTGGGGTCTTCCTCCTCTGAGTCACATTTACTTCTTTCTCAACCTGATACTCGTGGTGTGATTCTGCCCTTTACATAGACTCGGGCTTGGACATTTCCTCAAGAGTGGCTGCAACCATCTTCTTCGTCTCCTTTTCATCATCTTCTGCCCTTTACACAGACTTGGGCTTAACAATGCATCCCGCATTGACAATGCTTCGTGTGTATCTGCGATCTCTGGCGTAGGATCTGTCTAGATGAACGATTTCAGAAAATCCATACACTGCGTAGTAGAGTCTTTTCCTGAAGAGTCCTTCAACTCATCAATGATCCGCTACTCTTCCTAATGGATTAATAGCTCTTCTTCTAATAGCTCTGATTGACTCTCAAGAATGATCGGTTCAAGAACGGATCCTTTGAGCTGCTCGAGATGGATGGTCTTGAGTGAGATCACATTCATAGGGTTGGAGACAACTGGAATGTCCCCTGTATATGCATTGTGCGCTTTAGATGAAGTGGACCCTATGCTCATTCTTCGAATGAGAGAAACATAGAACTCTTCATTGGACTCCACATCAGGGATGAGATCCTCTCTTCTTGGGGCATTTGATGCAGCCTTCTTTCCTTTGGTTTGAGGTCTTGTGGAAGATGACATTTGAAAGTTTGAGAAAGTTGATGAAAATTTGAGAAGAATATGAAGGGGAAAAATGGAAATTTTTATGGTATTGAGAGATTGGAGAGAATTTGAGAGTTTAAAGTTGAATTAAGAGTAAATTTGATCAAAATCTAACCTTAAATAGCCAAATTGCTGAGGTTATAGTTGTTGCAGGTGGCCAACGATAATTTTGGTATCATTACCATTACCCCAACAGTCGAATTTTGCATTTATTAGAATTTAAAAAATAGAGTCGTTGAGTTAACTAGCTGTTGGGAAATGGCTAGTTTGACATATGTCTCTTCTGTTGCAACAACTAATTTCTCTTGGATTCTAATTTTTAATGTTCTTCTTCGATGCTCCTTGCATTTTGTTTCGTTTTATGCTTAACCAATGCGGTCCATCGGCTGTGTTTGCACTGCATCATAATTTTTTTAATAATAAACCTAACTAGCAAAAATATACAAATGCAAGAATAAAGATAAAAATAAAACAAAAGTAAAAAATAAAATGGGGGCAAATGTAAGATGTATATGATACGTACCTGCGTTAGGGATGCCCCTCATATTCAATTAGTCTTCATTCGGTGACCAAATATTGGAAGATGCATTCTTTTTGAATATCTCCTCTCCAATAATGCTTGATTCTATGACCATTCATAATAAACTTGTTGCCGTTCTGAATGTCTTGGATCTCAACTGCTCCACTATTATGCATATTGACAACTTTGAATGGTCCTTTCTATTTGGATATGAGTTTCTCTGGAAAAAATTTTAACCTAGAATTTTAGAGAAGAACTTGTTATCTTGGGATGAATGTCCTAGGCATTATCTTTTTTCATGTCATTTCTTTGTCTTCTCTTTATTCATCTTTGCATTTTCATAGGTCATTTGTCGATGCTCTTCAAGATCTAGCAATTGCAATTTTCTACTTGCCCGTGCTGCCTCTAAATTCAAATTTAGCTTTTTCAAAGGTTAATAAGTTTTATATTCTAATTCTAATGGGAGATTGCAAACTTTTCAAATACTAGTCTGTAGGGGGACATGCCTAGATGAGTTTTATATGCAGTCCTGTATGCCCAGAAGACATCCTCTAGTCTTATGAACCAATCTTTCCTTATAGGTTCCACTACTTTCTCTAATATCCCTTTGATTTTTTTGATTTGAGATCTCAGCTTGACCATTTGTCTGGAGATGGTAGGGTGTTGCAATACAATGTTTATACCTGTGCAATACACTAGCCATTGACCTATCGAAAAAATGTGAACCTTCATCACTAATGATAGCTTTGGGTGTTCCAAAGCGTGTAAAGATGTACTTATAGAGAAACCTTGCAACAATCTTTGCATCATTTAATGGAGTAGCAATGACTTCCACTCATTTAGACACATAATCAACAACCAAGATATACAAGTTGCCATAGGAAAGAGGAAATGAACCCATGAAATCAATTCCCCATAAATCAAAAAGTTCTACTTCGAGTATGTAATTTATTGGCATTTCATACCGTTTACCAATATTCCCCTTTCTTTGATCCTCGTTGCATCTTTGAGCAAATTGATGAGCGTCTTTAAAAACAGTTGGCCAAAATAATCCTGATTGGAAAATTTTCGCTACCATCCTTGCTCCACCAAAATGACCTTCGTAAGGTGAAGTATGACATGCTTTGAGTATATCAAGCAGTATGAAATGCTTTGAATATATCAAGCATTTCATCTTCTCTTACGCATCTTCGTATTCTCCCATTATTGCATAACGTATATAAATACAGTTCATCCTAGAAATAGTCTTTAGATTCATGAAAAAAGCGTTTAACTTGCTTCCTTAGAAAATCAAATGGTTTTATACCACTACACACATAATTTGCTATGTCAGCAAACCATGGAGTTTCAATGACAATTGAACTTCAATAATTACTCATCTGGAAAACTATCATGAATGCCAATGCGTGAGGCATTGCATTTTGATTGGTTAAGACCTGACAAATATTCTGCGATCAGATTTTCACATCCTTTATTATTCTTTATTTCAATGTCTTACTAGATAGTAGATCGGTTGAATCAATGTCTCTTTTTTATGCCCTAAAATTGTGGGTATCGCATAATCACTAGCATTTCACATAAGCTCTAATGGCTTTGTCCAAATCGTATGTGATTATGATGAGTGCAATTATTGAGAGCTCTTTTCAAGATATTGAATGCACTTAAGCATTCTTCAAAAAAGAGAAAAGGTTCGTTGACTTGAAGAAGTTCACATAGAGGTTTAGAAATTTTAGAATAATCCTTAATGAAACATCTACAAAATCTAGCGTGTACTAGAAACTAAAAATTCATTTAACCGTACTAAGAGTTTCTAACTTCTCGACACATTCGACTTTTTCTTTGTCAACCTCCATTTCTAGTTGAGAAATCTGATGCCCTAGGACAATATCTTCACTTACCATAAAATGACATCTTTTCCAATTTAGAACTACGTGAGTTTCTTCACACCTTTGTAGCCTAGATTTTTCAAGCAATTGTTGAAGGAATTCCCAAATACTGTGAAATTGTCCATAAAAACTTTCATTTTATTCTTTATCATGTTAGAGAATATCACTATCATACATCGTTGAAGTGTGGCTGAAGCATTGCAAAGTTCAAAGGGCATTCTTCAAAAAGCAAAAATTCCTCAAGGACAGCTGAAAGTTGTCTTTTCCTAATCTTTAAGATCTATCATAATTTGATTGTACCCTGAGTACCCATCAAGAAAACAGTAGTATTTTTTACCATCAATGTGATCCAACATTTGATCAATATATGGTAGAGGGAAGTGATCTTTCTTGGTGGCTTTGTTCAACTTTCTGTAATCTATATAGACACCATTTTGTGACTGTTCTAGTAGAGATCAACTTGTTCTTCTTGTTCTTCTTGTTCCAAACAGCTGTAATACCACCTTTCTTAGATATGCAATTACTATCTGGAATTGGATAGATGACTCTCGCATCCAACCACTTAATGATTTCTTTCTTTACAACTTCCTTAATTGAAGAATTTAATCTTCTTTGTTGCTCTACCGACCTACCTACTTAGTCTTTTAGGTTTATCTTATACATGCAGAAAGATGGGCTAATGCCTTCAATGTCTGCAAGCGTCTATCCTATTCCTTTCTTGTGTTGTTGCAATAGGTCTAGCAACAAATTTTCATTTTCAGATTCTAAAGTAGAGGAAATGATAACTAGTAGAGTTTCCTTCTCTCCTAAGTAAGTATATTTTAAGTGCTCAGGGAGTGGTTGTAACTTTAGAATAGATGGTTCAATAACAGATGGTTTCATAGGAGGACTTTTTCTCTCTCCTAAACATAAAGCATCAAAACGACTGAAATTAGAAAGTACTTCACAATTTTCCACTTTGCCTTTTCAAATGCGGAGGACATTGCTTATTCCCAATACGAAGAACTTTCAATCATTTGTGCTTCCAAGAGTATTTTTGACCTAGAAATTTTCCTCATCTTTCTTTGTTTTTGAACCCTTCATAATTCTAAATTTCGAATTCTCTCCAAAACCCGAAAACCTTAAAAAGCCCGAACAAGAAGTGGCAAAGCCCCGATTATGGTCCCTATAACTAAGAGAAACTCAAAGAAAAAAGGTGTCATTGCTAAAGTAGAAGTGTCATCAAGAGTCCCAATGGTAGTAGAGGAAATTACAACTCTTGTGGTTGCGAAAAATATTGTAGAAACTTAAGCTGAAATCTTTGAGTATGAGATTGAAACCATGTAAACTGAAGAGAACATTATCGCTAAGTGTTCGTTGAAGCGGGAAGTGAAGAAGGAGAGAGAATAGCGAAAGATGAAGAATGAATGATGTATAAGAAAAGAAGAAGAAAAATGAAGAGATGAAAGAAGGGAAAGGAGAAGTTAGCAAATAGGGTGAAACATAAGAAGAAGATAAGTTAATTGATGCAGAATCAACACTAGTAGAAACCAGACTTTTAGTGACGGGCATATGCCGACACTAAAGATATTTGGTGTCGGTCAAACGATCAGCATTAATACCGGTGTCATTAAAGACATTTAGTGACGGTCACTTTTGGTGACGGACAAAATCCGTCACCAAACATCTTTAGTGTCACACAGATAAGACCGATACTAAAGACATTTAGTGTCGGTCATGACCGACATTAAAGGTCCTTTATGTGTCGATTTGGACCCCTTTAGTGTCGGTCAAAAGCGACACCAAAGCCCTTTATTGGTGTCGGTTTCGACCGACACTAAAGATTAGTGTCGATCATTTATGTGTGACACTAAAGACTTTTGGTGACGGTTAAAAGTGCCCGACATTAAAAATACCTTTTTAATTTTTAAAAAACAGATTTTTATTGGTCACCACGTATTGTGGGGCATCTTTTTCATTTTAACTTTTGGCTTTATTATAATAGGTCACCATTTGTGACCGACATTAAAAGTATCAAAACTTGAATAAAAAAAATCTAAGTGGTGGTTTGTCTATTTCAAGACAAATAAGAAACAATGCCTTGAAAATTTCAGCAAACCTCCAAATTAAATCATCTCTAACTCAACAAGCATGATATAAATTCAACCTTTGTTAAATTAATTGAAATTTCGGCAGCATAATGGCGTAACTCTTAGATTACCAAAAAATTTATGCTAATCATGTAAATTCCAGAAATGCTATATATCGAGACTATTAATCAAAATCAACATTATAAGAGACATTGTCTCGCCAGAATGATTTGCAAAATATATATATATATATATATAATATACTATAATTTAGTAAACAATTAATACGTACAATGTTATAACTTCAAAATCCTACACTTTAACTAATTATTATTCGATATTAAATATCTACCTATGAAGTCTGCCAATTCCATTCGTACTTATCCATTTCTTCTTGGCTGTATGGTTTCGTGGAGTTAAACTAAAACATAAAACAATATTTCGACATTAATAAACAAAAAGTGTAGCAAAATTTAGAAACTAAAAACGTTAATGAAATAAAACAAAAAACTTACAAGTTTATTTATGGGGGTGCGTGTGTTGGATATCATCTTCTGCATGAAAAATTGGACATAATATTCACACCCTATGGATCCCAATTGATGAGGGCACTAGTGACCAAAATGATTAGGCAGTGTCAATAATAATTACATAAGACGAAGAATCAAAGAAATCTAACTATGATTTATATTGGCGTACCTTCACTGGTTTCCATATTAATTTTGTGGCTCTGAACCCATTCTTTGATTGCCACATTCGATAAGAACTATATAAAAAAAGTAAACACATTAGGATAATAAGCTAATTGAAACAAAAAAACTACCAAAAACGAAAAAAAAAACTTAAGTATTCACGACAAGAGCTAAAGTCTCATCGAGTGCCTTCTGACCGAGTGAGTTCATAATATAAACTGTCCCATCATCAGGAATTAGTACTACTAAAATCCAATGGTGCCTAAAATGACATAACAAAAAATTAGAACTACACTAAACCGTACCATCTTCATAGATTACATGTTACGAAGTTCAAAATTTAAAAAAGCATACTCGGTATAAAAGGGAAAGAAGACACGTTGACAGACATCCGTAATCATGTCAAAACGATCAGACAAAATCTTGATTTGCGCTTCTTGATTTTGTTTTTCCAAAATTGAAGCAAACCATTACCGTCCACTAGTAAGTAGTTATCAAGAATATGTTAATCGTAAGTAGCTCAAATGTAGCTGAAATAGATTTGGGAAACGTTAGTAATAAACCAATGTAACAAATTTGTTATAATAATTAAAAGGATATAGTACTTACACAATGTAACAAAGAATGAGAGTGTAGCCGATCTCTTCCATCTCACAATACTGCAAAATGTCTTCTCTGGCAAGGAAG
>JBBMEG010000022.1:26405-73662 GCA_037832605.1 Cyclanthera cordifolia | reverse complement strand
TATATATATTACAAAAGAGAACTACATTAATTTCTTTTTATTAAAATTAGTAGGTGAAATAACAAACTTTGAGCCGTGAAGAAACTGCAAAACTTACCTAAATCTTCTTTTTTACATGCTAGTGTTGAGTTAAGCTTATATGACAGTCAACAATGATAATATCTGTCTAAAATCTAATTTAATTATAGGGATTTAAAACTAATTTAGTAAACCTTAAACAATTTCCATTCAACGGAATTGCCCCAAAAAAGTAAAATCAATAATTCAACGTAAATCAATTTAATTGATCTCATTAAAAATGAGAATCAAGTATGCTAAAACATCGAGCAGTCTTCTGACAAGTAACAAATGTAAGGGCATGTTCAACTATAACAAGAAGGGAAAGGAAGAGAAGAAAATGAAAGGAAAATGAAGGGATAAATGAAGAAAAGTAAGAATAAATTAATGATTAATGTGATGAAAGTAGGTTGGTCAAACAATGAGAAGCTATCTCTTCCCTTCCTTTTCCAACTCTCCCCACCATACAAAACATACTCTAAATATATTGTAAAAAACAAAGCTGTTTTAATTACAAGTTACATATAGCATCCAGTTTGGCATTGTACATCATTCTAATTCAACAACTTGGTTAAAGAAGCGATAGAGTAGAGTAACATTTGTTAAAAAAAGGAAGATGAACCAAAGAGATTTCACAAGGTCCCAGAATTCAAACAGACAAGTTTATTTAGTGACACTGATACATAACAACCAGGTGGTGTATACCTAAATTCCATTGAGGGTGACCACAATATTTCGTGCAGTGGGGTGGTCTCGGTGCTCACACAGCCATATTCCCTGAAACCATCCAAAATCCAATCAAATTTTTAACTATAAGTTTCATCTGCATTTGTATAAATTCATTCCTCACACCTCCATCCCTTCGGTTCTACTAAATGCAGAAAATTTTCAAGACTTCAAATTCTTACAACTTTGTCATATCTTATCCTCTGATCCATTACCTTAAAATAAACATACTAAGGACCGGAAATATACACAAACAAATGTAATCTACAATGCATATGGTAAGAATCTGAGCTTTTCATTAAAAAGTAAATAAAAACTGAGCTTTCACCGAGCACAACTCAACTGACATGATATATGATTTTATGATCAAGAAGTCATAGGTTCAAATCTCTTCCTTTTCCTTTTCAAATATTGTTGAATTCAAAAAGAAGCTTAGCTTTAGAATATCACAAGCTGATAAATAATATTACTAATTCAAAATAAGTATATTCAAGAAAAGTAAAATCAGGTTAAACAACACTATAGATGTTTTGGTTTAATATAAGCCCTCAGTACGTTTACATTTGTAAGAGTCGAGAGAGACCAAGAGAGTCCATATGGCTGGTTGTTGCTGCCTGATGATAACACATAAAACAGCCAACGATAGAATGGGTAGGCAGCTAATTATTCAACTCTGTAATGTAACTGTACGTTGGTCGCTTGTATATTTTTGCTAGGTAGTTGCAACTATCTTTTTTCTTTTTGTTTTTTTTCTAGCTAGTTACTTGCAGATTAAAAGGATTGTAATATTTTCTTGGTGACTTAGGCAGGAAGTTTTAAATCTTTTAGGAGGTCAGGGTCTTACACTTTGTAAGCTACCTGCTAAAGGATATATTATTTAGAGTAAACGGAAGGATAAGGAATGTGAGAAAGCATCCAATTATTTATTGGTTTTGGGTCTTGAGTTAGTATACTTAAAGGGGGTGATCCAAGTGCCTTTTTAGGTATCTAAATATAGAATATGAAAGAAAGCAGCAAAGATAACTTTGTTGCAATCTCAACAATGAAATCACAATATCGATAACCTTTCCAGAGGGCTAAATCTATCCTAGAACAATTTGTTCTAACCTTCTTACCAAAAGACCTCCCTACCCTTAACTCCAAAGAAACTATTATATTAATAATTTTTTCTACTCCCCCACAGTCTAATAATATCAAAATGACTATTAGTTTTTGTTGGAATTCTAACTGTCAAGGAATGTAGGTATGTAGAATAGAATATAGAGTAGAATATTCTTCTTGATTGTATTCCATAGTGATTTTATTTCATATTTGTAATGTTTCTATATATGTAAGAGGTCTTTCTCCTATATAAGAAGACCTAGAATGCACATATTGAATAGAGCAATATATATTATTTGCTCTCAAAACCGAGATGGTATCAGAACCAAAATCCTAGCCGCCACCCTTACAACAATTGAAACCCTAGCCATCGGAATTAAATAGTGCAACCCACTTCCAATCTTTGTTTGTTTGTGAGTGCTAGTGGTTGTTTCAAGAATTTTAGAAACTTTAATCAAAACCCTAGTCATCGTCATCTATTCGTTCAACAATCTAAGTAGATTGAATAAGCTTGATGGCTTGAATCTACGTGGAAGCTTCTTCAAGATCTTCATCCAATTTAGCACCCCTTCGTTCTCATAGATCGAAAACGCTTAAATGTCCATTATTCAATTAAAAGAATAAAGAATCAACATTGATATTGATAGAAATAAATAAATAAAAGAACCTACAAAACTGTACCTGCCAAGTACCCATATTAAACTTCCCATTAGTAATTGGAATCCTACAAAAGATAACCACAAATGAGAAAAGTAGGTCAACTAGGCTTTTAATTAAGAAAGTATGTAGAATAACCCACGTGAGTGCGCAGCCAAACATGGATGATTTAATGTGCGCTGGCATGTCATCCGGACCTGCATAATGAAACAAGAGTCATTCTTAGAAAAAAAAAAGAAAAATCTTCCACACCGCCAACACCACCCCATGTGTTGACTTAGTTTTACCCTAGTTTTAGGTCATCTAAATTCTTTAATTTGGGCGACACCTTTTTTTTATGGGAATTTGTATGCTTCCAATGCTTCCATTAATTCTAAGTTCATTAGTTACTTCTTCAATCATTTTTAGATGGGATCGAAGTATATTAACAAAAATCCTTTCGAACTAAAATGGAGGTGATTGTTTAAGAGTTTTAAGAAGGCTATTAAAAATGAGCTTTTATAATCACTCTATAAAAATCTCATCCAAACGAGCTACTACAATATTTTCTTCTTTATAATAACTCAAAATAACTCCCCATTTCTAATCACTCAAAATAATCACTCCACAATTTTGCAAACAAACACCTACAATGAGATTACTTTGTGTTGAAATTCTTTAACTATATTGTCCTATGACTACTTAGTCGAAGGTCTTGGTGTCCGGTTAGCGAGTGGAGATGTTGTATTAGGGTTTTATGAGACTATATGATATAAACGCTCTTAAAACTCTAGCATGTTTGACCAAGTATTTGTATTCTTATCCCCTTAATAAAAACAATTTCCCTCCACTGTCCATGGATGTTGGTAACACAATGTTAGTGAACCACATATGTCCATGGATGTTGGTAACACAATGTTAGTGAACCACATATATCATTATGTTCTTGTCTCGCTTTTTCTTTATTTTCTTGATTGTTATAGTTTATTCACAACACTTCGGATATTAAAAAAAACAGTCTACTTCCTCTTTGTTTATATTTTCTGCCTTTTTTTCATAATCCCTTATTCTTCATAGCCAGGCAGCACCTTCCTAAGCATCCTAACAACCCAAGAGTTCAAATGCCTTACAATATATTACGATGGAGACAAAACCACATGCCAGCAAATTCTATGAAGCACGGATACGGATACGGACACGGGGGCACGTCAATTTGAAAAAACTAGGACACGAAAATGTTTGAGATACATCAATTAGAACAAATAATATGAAAACAAATACTGATTTTAATCAAAGTACATTGATTTTGACACCTTTTTCCCACTAGGTGGGATCTGGAGATGAACATGAGAGAGGAAACTTGTTGCTATTTGAGTGGAAATATGTGAGACGACTCTTTTTGAAGATGAATTGGCGAAGAGGTGAAGTGACGAAGAGGAAGATTTCTCTTCTCTAAAATAGGCAGCAATTAGGTTGTTGGATAAGTTTTCTCCAATGAATATTGTATTAGATAAAGATTAATATAATTTTTGTTAATTATTAGAAGATAAAAAATGTGAGTTTTTATTCTTAAGAGTAGGCAAATTAAAAGAAACAAAATGGGCCTTTTAGTTGGGTTAACAAAAAAAAAAATCAAAAAAAATCCTGCAAACGTGTTCTTGGCATGTTCATTATCAAATACAATAAAAAACTAAACACTTAAATTCACGTGTTGGACATGTGTCAGAGGCATCTTCGTGTCCGACACAGACACTCCACCCTATGACACTAAGGAAGTAGGAAAGGAATGTTGAGTTCGTGTTTTAAGATGTTTTTTTTAATAATATTTGTGACCGTTCAAGCCAGCTTGCGAGCAAGTCGACTATTCACATATCTTACCTTAACACTAGTATGCCAAGGAAACTAGAGAAAATTAATTCCTCAATAGGTGACCACTATTGATTAAACCAATAATCTTTTAGCTTTTCAAGGCTCTCTTGACCACTAGGTCAACCAATGATGGTTGTTTATGACTCATAAACATTAATTGCAAAAAAACATCCTTCCTAGCTGTGGTCAAGAGAGCCTTCCTAGCTGTGGGGATTGCTCAAGCTTAAAACCAATGATGGTTGTTTATGACTCATAATATAGTTTGTGGATGACCATCCACTTTTCTTCTATGAAAACGTTAAGCCGTCTTATGCACACAGTGGAATATTTTGAAGCTGCATCTAACTTCAACATTAATTGCAAAAAAACATCCTTCCTAGCTGTGGGGATTGCTCAAGCTTTTGCTGACAGTCTTGCTGCACCATTTGGTTTTAAGGTTGATTCTTAGCCAACAACTTAACTAGGCCTTTCTCTTAATGGCAATCCACTCTCCTTTGGCTTGGAGTCCAGTGATTGAGAAGGGACTCCACAATTAGGGTAATGCGCATATTTCTAAAGGGGAAGATTGACATTGATCAACTCATCATTAACTAGCCTTCTCATTTATTATATATCCTTATTCTTAAACCAAAATAGGTCACCCAAGCCATTGAAAGACTGATGAGAAACATTCTTTTGGAGAGGGAAAGGCGCAAAGCTAGTCATCTTATAAAATGGGAGAAGGTTAAGATCCTCGCGGAAGAGGGTGGTCTCGGTATTATCGATATTCACAAGAACATCGCACTCCTTGCAAAATGGCGTTTGAGATTTTATTCCGAGAAGGATGCTTTCTGTATTGAGGCAAAGTTTGAATCTACTCTCTTTAATAATCCGGTACCAAGGAAATCCGTACATCTAAAGGGCTATGGAAAGAGATTGATTAATGGATGCACCTTTTATATAATAATGTGGCCAGAAAGCTTGGAAATGACTTTTCAACGAGCTTAGGCGGGTGGGAGATATTAATCTTCAGATATCTTTCCCAAGGTTGCCTGATTTATCTGTGAAAAAGGATGCTATTATCAGCAATATGTGGAACCAAGAAAACGAGGCTTGTAATATAAATCCTTGGAGGCTACCCTGTCATCGCCTTTGTGTGGTATCAAGCCAAGCAATGATGTGGATAGATGAAAATGGACTTCTGACAAAACAGAACTATTCTCTACCAAGTCATTGCTAACGTATTTTTCATCCAAGGGTCGAGAGAAAATTACAATCTTGGAAACATAGATTTCTCTCCAACGGAGGAAGACATACATTGATACAAGCCACATTGGCTAACTTACCTACATATTACCTATCCATATTTAAGATGCCATCAACATTGCCAACGAGATGGAAAAATTGTTTCATGATTTCCTTTAGAAGGGATGCAATGATAGAAACGGTTTACACTTGATTAGTTGAAGCATGGTTACTTCCCCGATGGAATTTGGAGGCCTTGGTATTCATAAGATGAAGATGAGGAATGAAGTTTTACTTGCAAAATGGATAATGGAGATATGGCACAGAAAAGGAAGCCCTTTGGAGAAGAATCATTGACTTTAAATATGGAGGATCTCCATTCGCACATAAACCTGGGACAAATACATTGTATACTGCCAAAGGTCCTTGGAAAGCCATAAATGATTTAGCTCCTTTGATTATGGATAGGGCCACATTTCTGGTTAAAGATGGATCGCACACCTCTTTCTGGAAAGATGCATGGCTGAATGGCACACCATAATCATCTCAAGTCCCTACCATTTTTTAGCTCACTAACAACAAGGAAATGGAAATCATTGACTTTACTTCATTACACAACTTACTGGATGGAAAACAACTTTCTCAAGGACAAGACCATTGCATATGGACCCCAAACAACTTTCTTCATATGGGAATTATCTCAAAAAGCCATTTCTACACAAAACAAAATTCAAAGAAGATGCCACACATACAGCTCTCTCCACAATGGTGTCCTATGTTCAAACAAAATTTGGAATCACGGGCTCATCTATTCATTAATTGCTCTCATGGCACAACTTTTTGGAATTATATTCTTACTGCCTTTGATTGGAGCATCCCTCTTCCAAATGATCCTACTGCTATGTTGACCCTTGCTCTCAAAGGGCATCCCTTCAAGAATTTATCTAGAATTATATGGGAAAACCTTATAAGGGCTTTTTGTTGGCACACATGGTTGGAGAGGAATAATAGAGTATTTCAAAACAAATATTCCAATCAAGTGCGTATCGAGGAAAAAATTACTTATTCTGTTGTTACTTGGATTAAGATATACCATTGTTCTATAATTATAGTTTTGACTCTCTCATACCTCTACTGTAATCTTGGGATACTATCTTTTGTAATCATTTAATTTCATCATTAAGGAAATTGTTTCTTATCCAAAAAATAATAATAATTCATCCAAGGGTGGAAATCCTCATGTTGATTTTTATTCAGAATTGTGGAAAAGGCAACAACCTAAAAAGGTAAAATTCTTTACCTAGGAGCTGACCCTAGGCATTGTTTGAGGCACGAACATGGACACAAGATACGGATGCGACATGATACGGACACGGAGACACATTATTATTTAAAAATGTTGGACACGGATACGTCGGGGACACGTTATTATTACTTTTTATGATAAATTAGAAGATCACAAGCAAAATATTTTTTAGTTTTTTTACTAACTATAAAAAATAATTAAAATAAAGGTGAACGTGAAAATTTAATGAACGTTTGAATTTAACTCATATAATTAGTTATATGAGTTCGTTTAAATTCAACAAAGAACATAATCTTACTAGTCTTTAAATGCCTACTAAAAAACCCATAAGCATTGTCCCATTGTCATGTCATTGGTCACTTGAAAAAAATAAATTTTAAATGGTGTGTCCGATTTCCATGAAGTGTACATGAGGTGCTCGAAATTAAAATAATAATAAAAGAGGACACAAAATTCCAAGTGTCGGATACGTGCCCAAACAAATGTATCAGTTTCGAATACGTGTGTGAAATGGATACTTTGTCAACATCAAAGTATCCGTGCTTCCTAAAGGCAGTATTAGCATAACGTTATCTTTTTCAGTATGTGAAATCAGGAAACTACAAACGGGGAAATTCTTTTTAGTAGAATAAAGTAGAAGGAAATGAATACTGTGTGATAACCTTCAAGTGTATGCTTCCAAGGAGCGTTCGTCCCCTGCAAACAATCCCCCAAGTAAGAGTGCGGGAGAGAGAAACAAAGGGTCAAATACGATAGCTTAGGATAAATGAGATTAGAAAATTATAAGTGTGGATGGCATACTAACTTCAGGCACTATCTTGTTGAGGAAGGTTTCGGTATCACTCCGAACATCCGAATCATAGTTTTCATTGATGGTGAGAGAGGCACTCGTATGCTGCACTGAAAAGAGATGAAATAATTCGACAAAGAAATCCAACTACACAAGAACTTCCGGAATATAATAAAAAAACGTGATTGGAAAATTTACAGAAGAAATGAGCAAGGCCACATTTGAATTCTGACAAGTCTTGCCCAATTTCTTTCATTATCTGATACAGAAATCATAATCAGTAGCAGCAATAACATGTTAGTCGATTGTTCGGGAAAATAGGGAAGACAGAATTCAAGAGGTTAAAGAGAAACTGAAATATGAACATGGTGGGCTACGGTAGACTAAGAATCAAGAAACAAAAAGTTGGTGATTCAAACTCCAGGAGATCAATATGAGAGTTGATATTAGATGCGAGAATTTACCTTGGGGGTGATGAGATGACAGCCCCGTCTATGAGGAGGCAGCGTAACAGTCTTCTGAGCCCACTTCGGAGCGGCGGCCGCCATCGAGCTTGGATTGCTGCTGCTGGTATTGCTGCCCCACTGCAAGTTTACCCGGAGTGGTTTTGCAGCAAAGAGAACGCCGCCTTGCATAATGTTGCAACCCAAAGCCCAATTCCACGCAATCTATACGCTTATTACTCATCGGCAAAAGCCCATCCGCCTATAAAAAAATGACTTACAACCACGTTCACAAAAAATTAATAATAATAATAATAAATCAAAAATCAAATCAAAATAAAAAATATTTATAATACCTAGGAGTGATTGGATTTGCACCAGAGTAAATTAAACCTCTTTATTTATTTTTTGTGACAGACATTCAATGAGTATATATAGGATTTTTATTTTGTAAAAAGGGACAGAAATGGGAATATCAAAATTTGTATCTCTTTCAAATCTTGCTATCAGTTTAAGTTGAATTAATCTATTGGATTAGTCTTGATCAAACTAATTATAGGATGAGTTGTCTTAAAATCTAAGAGTGGTCATCATAGGTTCTAGGTATAATCTAAGAGTCATTCATTATTCTAACTTAACTATTGGTTACGATCAATTGTTAAGTTTGCCATATTTGTAAGTTTTTGCAAGAATCCTTGAAAACTTCTAGCTTTGTAAAAATGTCGAAAACTTCGAGCAAAGTTGACGCTTATCAAAGTCAGACATCCCCAAATCTTGAAATGTCGTAAACTACCTTTACATCCCTTCCACAAATCATAGAGTGCCTCCAAGACACTCTTGTGAGTACTATGTTCAATATATATGATGTGGTCTTCAACGCGTCTCCCCAAAATGATATTGATAGTGAGAGAACCTCATCATCGACGAAACCATTTTTCAAAAGAGTTCTATTTCTTCTTTCTCAAACATCATTCGGCTAAGGTGTTCCAAGCGATGAGAGTTGGGATGTTATTCCATGTTCTACCAAGTAGTCCTATAATTCTAAGTCCATATAATCTCTACCACGATGCGATCATAACACCTTAATCCTTTAATCCAATATGTTCTCAACCTCAGCCTTAAACTCCTTAAACTTTTCAAGAGCATATATAAGTTTGAGCATCTTACAAACATGATGAACATTTTAAACCTCATGATGAGCTAAGCGAATCTGACTTATATATTAAAAGAGCATATATAATTAAAGTGATCTGCTTCGCAATAGGGTTGACAACAAGTTATGAGGTTTAAAATGTTCTTTTAATTATCAAGTGTTGATTGACCATCTTTATTTGCCTATTTATTAATTGATTCGAGAAAAAAAAAGTTGATAAAATACCTACTATTCATTTTTATTGAATCATGCTAGAACTCTTGCATGTTTAGAGGAAGTTTAGAAATCCTTATTAATATGTACATTACACTGCTTAATTTTCGTGCCTTGAAGCGAAAGCTTAAGTTATTATGAATGACAACAAAAGCTAATCATTAAGATAAAGTGAGGTACGAAGCCTCCGTTATACTATAAGTTACCTTGAAGCAAAGCGAAACAACTTTTCTAATTCCTTAATTGACGCCTTGTTTCTCAATTAATTCATCTTTCTAAGATTTTATATTATGTTAGCTATTTCTAGTTATTTACTTATAGCATTTTACTTAGTTTATGCTAAAAACTCTAAAACCATTTCCTTTACTACCCAAAAGTTAAGATAACTAATTGTGTTCACATCGTCGTCTATAGTGGAATGATAAAATATATTTATTACTTGCCGCAAAGTTCGAATGTGTATACTTACATAAAAGCGATTGTGAATGCATTTTTTCCTCAATTAATTATTATATCATTCGTCAGAATAGTTTCAATTATTCACACTCGCTCAACTCGCATCATTAATCATAAACTCAAAGGTTTGAAGTTCATTAAGAAGTGGTGTGGGGTAAAAACAATCTTATTCATAACAACATTGCTTTTAAATTGTTAGAAGCTACATTGTAGCATCTCAAGAATAAAGCTCGCATGACCGGTTCATCTATAACGATCATATTCATATTAGTCGTGTTGAGGTGCGTCATCATTTGGAGCACATTTTTCGTCATTGACATCCTCGCCTTCATTTTAGCATTAGGAAAAGCGCGAAGAGCATCATGCTTTGCCTAAACTGATGGCTGCCCAAACATCTCATGAATTCTAAAGTAATGACCATGTTCTCCAAGTTCTTGGCCACACTTACCAATATATAGACCTTAGTCTCATTGTTGGCATTTTGCCAATAATCATGCGACTCACAAACATTTTATGCCGCATTAGGTGCTAGTGCAAGAAAATATTCCTCCGTTAGAATAAATTTCTTGTTATCAACGAAAAAAAATCGTGTTGAAATTATTTTTCCATGTCGTATATGTGACGATCTGAGCTTTTGTTGTTTAGTTAGTAATTTTATTCCCCATAGTATTAATCGTAATTAAATTCTGAACATTTTGATATATAATGAATATTTTTGCATTTTCGAAATTCAAGGAGATAATTTAGTAATTGTTAGTACTTTTGGACTTTTGTTTAATTAAGGTTAGTTAGGGATTTATGTCGCAAGTAACTAAAATTATTTTTCAAATATAAATTGTTACTTGAAAACCCAAGCCACTAGTCACTTTTTATTCTTTTGGTTATAAATGTTTTGGACACTAAATCCCTAGGCTCTGAAGGAAATCCGTGCTAATAGAAAACTCTTTCTCTTCCTTATTCATCTTTTCAATTTTCATTGACAAGACAACTTCTCTGGTCTCTTTCTTCCTTGGAACAACGTGCGTCTCATCCCCCAACTTCATCTTCTTCGTTGAATTCGAAGGTCACTACCAAAAAAGCTTATCCGTCGAAAATCACCATTAGCGCCACCGTTGAGCTCGGATCTGCACGTGGGACCGCGGATCTGAGCCAATCATAGGTCGTTTCCTTCTCTTTGCAACCTCATGTGGGAAACCCAGCACAGATCCAAGCCAAACTCACCCTTAATCGCTCAGATTCAGCCAAATCCAAGTGAGAATTCGCTCAACATACGCTCCAGCCTTGTTTTCCCGTGGAAACCCCATCCTAACTCTCGTGGTTTGAGCCTGTTCACCAGATCTGGTGCTGAACTCGAGTGCAGCGCCTAAATCTGTCTTCTGCTTCGAACCCGTGATCCTAGATCCGCACCAACCAGAGAGGATCTTTTGGTTGACTTGTTCGGGATTTTTAGACACATTTATCGAGAAGTTTGTAACTTCAATAGGTAAGGACTTTTACTTAGGTTCTTAATGGTATGTTATCATGATATTTATCTCATGCTTACTGATTTTGTTGGTTGATGCCTGATCGAACTTGTTAATTGATAGGACAACTTGAGCATGTAGACATTTAGTCATTTATGAGTCATTTTATCGTGTTGAATGTCGACTGAATGTCTTATGAGTTGTTCTTTTTGTTTAAGCTATTAGTTAAAATTATGAGTTGTATGTTTTCCTGAATCTATGCTTCTTATGTTAGTGATCCATGCACGTGTTGATTACTATCCTGAATACATATTTCTTTTATTATTGAACTATGCACGGGTTGAATGTTGTCTTCATTTTCTAGTTTCTTGAATTATTGTATTGTTCACATGTTGGTTACTGTTTGTGATGTTGAATATGTAATCCAAATGTTCAACTTATACTTGTCTATCAGGGTTACTGCTTGGTATGAGACATTACGTATGGACATGGACCTAGATAGTTTCCTTTTCTCTCTCTGTCATGAGCCAAGACCAGTAGTGTTCTCGATGTCGGGACCAGATATGTTTCCCAATGCAGGGACCAATAGTGTTCTCGATGCTGGTACTAGTTACGTTCTCAAAGCCGAGATCAGTTGTGTTTCTTGATGTTAGGACTGTAGTTGTAAAGACCCAGCCTAAACTAGGGTCACTCACAAGGCTAACCCTAAATGCATGATTTAAATGGTCTTTAGATAAAAACATAATTTATAACAATAAATGCTTCAATTATTATGCAACAATAGTCGTCTGAAAATAGGTAAAACGGGTACGGTTTTTAAAGAAATCAAGGGAAAATTAGAGAAAACGTCATATAACAGAAACCAGTTCTTGCAAAGGAAAATTTAAACAAACAAATGCGCAATGAAAATAATACTCTATACAAGACTGCACACATCCCATGCCCATGGTCTTTCCAGCTCTCAATCATCCATCCTGGTAGAGCCCATGCGTACTTGTGGGGACCACATAAAGGAAAAGGGTGAGTTATTAAACTCAATGAGGATCCCTGACCGGGATCAACACAATTAAGATAATCAGTGCTTAAGACAGTTGGTATAATGCATGAATAATAATGTCACCGGAGTCTCATTGGACTTATGCGGTTTCGGGGCGTTCAGTAGATAATGAAGGTGACACCAGGGCTATCCCGAAGGAATATGCCACTCCCGGGTCACACATGAAAATCTTTGTACACCTCTGGGCTACCCCTTGTAGGGAATGCCACTCCCGGGCCTTCAAGGAGTCACTTGCTAGTGAACATCTCAGACGCATAAATATCGGCACAATATATATATATATATATATATCAATTATGAGACAGTGACATTCAACAAAAAACACATAACAAGGCAACCAAGCACTCATCATAAAAAATGTCCTATAAACCAACTTACACATGCATTTATCTATGATTGGATCTCCAAACTAGGGGTAAAATTCTCTTACCTTGGCCAAAATTCACTAGGTTCTCCTTAAATGCTCGAACTACGCGTCCCTGGGCTGTTTCCAAAAGTTAGCTAGCAAAACAGGGTTAAACAGTCAAAATTAGGCCTTAAACTATAAAAAATGGACCCTGGACGTCCAAATTATCCAAAAATCACTACCCAAAAATTTTCCAGCGAGTCGACAGTGGCGCATGGAGTAGCAATCACCGGCGCGTGAAGCTGATGCGCGGGGTACAAGTGCAGCAGGTTCGGGACACGTGGCGGGTTGCTAGTGGCTGAACGCAGGCTCGGGCTCGCTAGCATCAGGTTCGGCTCACGCGTGAGGTTCAGGTGACCGAATTGCAAGCTCGGGAGACGCTCGCCAATACAGAGCTAGGAGCATCTAACTGTTGGCGGCGAGTGTCGACGCACGTGAGGGAGACAGATCTGCTAGCGGCACTAACAGTTGTAGAAGTTGTCGTGGCCGCTGATTGGCTAAACAGGCTTCCCTCAGCTCGCGATTGGACGAGGCGAGTGGCTGCTGCTTCACGAGGCGACACGTCTAACGATGGCGCTGACGATTTCGAGCGTAGAATTTAGAGGCAATGATTGGCAGTCGAAAAACTCTCGACAGAGCAGCTGTGTGTGTTGGAAATTGCAGTAAAAGAAAGGAAATGATTGGCTGTTGTTTTCGAGAGAGGAAAAAGACAAAAGCCTAATGATCAGGGTTTTTGTCTTTATATATAAGGACAAAAAGGCCCTGGAAAATTACCAAAATACCCTTAGGGATAAAAATGACCATTTTACCCCTAGTTTTCAAATTCCGACTTCACGCCCCATGAGATATGGTTTTAGTAAAGACTTTTAACCCAAAATAAATTTCAAAACATCTTCCAGGATTCCTGGTAAGCCCAAAAAATTTGTCAACTAACCTTGGAATTTAGGGAGCGAAAGGTCGAGCTGTTACAGTAGTGTTCTCGATGCTGGGACTAGTTGTGTTTTAGATGTTGAGGCCAGTTGCGTTCCTGCTGTTGAGACCAGTTACGTTTCTAATGTCGAGACCATGTGCTTTTTTGATGCTAGGACCAGTTGCATTCTCGATGTCGGGACCAATTGCATTCCTGATGGAGGAACCAGTTGTGTTCTCGATGCTGGGACTAGTGGCATTCCCGATGCAGGGACCAATTGTATTCTCGATTTCGGGACTAGTTGAGTTCCCAATGCTAGGACATGTTGCGTTCCTGGTGAGCTGGACTAGTAGTGTCCCTTGACCTTGTCAATCATTGCTCCGAGTTGAACCTGGAGGTTCTCGAGTTTAGAGCTAATTAGCTCAATATTCATGTTAACTTTCAAGCTAGGACATAAGTTCTTAAGGTCACCTAGTAACTTAACAAAGGTATGTGGCCATGGTTGTTTTATATTCGAGATCATGGTCTCGAGTGTAAGGCTGAGATGATATTTTTGATTACTTTTAAATGTCGGACTAATGTATGCATTTTGTACTCTGTGTAGGGGTTTTGCTGAGTATTTCGAATACTCACCCTTATTATTTTTTCCCTTCAGGTACCAAACTATACCAAGACGGATAAGCTGGACGAGGCTGTTGGTTGGGGGACACGTCTTATTATTTAATTTATGATATTTTATTGTGCAAAAACTATTTTATTTCAGTTATTTCACATTAATATGTTTTAACTATTCCTGGTCAGGAGGCTGTTTTACTAATTTAACCATGTTGAATTTATTATTCGTTTTGAATAAGAGCATGTTTATTTTTAATTTATCAAATTTCTTTAATGATATTAGACATGCAGGCTGGTAATTACCTATTTAGACTTTATTTTAAGTCTGGTCTTTATAGTATAGTTTTTGCTAGTTAATTTGTCAATTGACATAATTAAGACTAGTATTTAGACATTAGGTTGAAAAATAGGAAAGGAAATAATATTTCAGCTTTGATTGCCATTTAAAACGTCATTTATGGATTTTGACATAAAAATTGATTTTAAAACTTCTCAAGTTAATAGCACAAGAAACCTTATACTTTATATAATTAATGTCATAGTACAACTACATAGGTTTAGAGCAAGTATTGTCGAATGATAGGTCAATTACTTCTCCCTTGCGTGAGACTCTTCTGAACCAAAAAACCTAATACTAGGATAACTCTTATCTGTACGATTCGAGTTACCATTTTTTGATATAAAACTTGATTAACTCTTTAACCAATCTCTAGATAGCGTAGTCCATCACTTCGAGCATGCTAATCTCTTTTAGTAAATACCATTGAATGATAGGTCAAGTACCGATTGAGATCAAAATCTTATCCCTTTGAAGAAACTTGCCTTGCTATTGACCCTAGTAAACACACACCGAAGGGGGTTAACTCAAACTCCTGACACCTAGCCCCACTAGGATCTCGCTAGGGGTGTACAAATGAACCAGTGACCCGAGAAACCTGAATAATCCAATCCAAAATATAATGGTTGAGATGGGTTGGGTTGGATTAGGTTGGGGCTGGGCAGAACAACTCAATTGTATCAGTTTGCAGGTTGGGTAAAATTCTGTTCGATTCAACCCGAAACGAACCAATTTTGAATCACATACTAAATATATATCTCATAGCATAACGTTAGAACTCTAATTTTCTTGCCCAATTCCCATTTCTTTCGCTTTGCTGCCTCAATCAATTCCACTCCTCATTTCTTTCGCTGCCTCACTATTCCTTCTCTATTCTCGATTTCTTTCTCTTTCAATTTGATTTTCCCCCACGCTCCAGTATACAAAAATACAGCTATTTGGGTGGGCAGCCGTGCTTTTTCTTTCTTCTTCTTCTTCTACTTCTCTACGTTTTTTCTTTGTTCCCATTTTTTTCTACAAATTTGTTGTCTTTGTTTCTGAGATTTTTTCCTCTTTTTGGTATTTGTAGCTTCAATTGTTGTTCTTCAAGTGCAATTTTCGTAGCAGACATTTAGCTGGAAGTAGTTCAGCCACCGCAACCTTTTTTTGGTATGTTCTCTTTCTCTACTAATTCTAGTTTATTCTCTTTGTTAATTATTTTAGGTGCTTTTATCCCTGTTAGGTGTTAGATTTGATTTTTTTTTTAATTTGGAAGGAAGTTTATCTAAAACATATATATGTAACCATTGGACTTTTTTCAATATTCTAATTTTTGTAGTGTATGGATAAACAAATTGCTGCCCACCGTAGCAATTGATCAAGCCGATGGTCACTGAACCTCCAAACTTTAGAAGATTGGATATTTTATACTACGTCAAAATTACATTGTTGTTACCGGTGACCTTTTTTTAGTGCTTTTAAAAATAAAACAATTATTATTGTTTTTTCCACACAATTTTTGCCACCAATTAATATTATGAGACTTCAAATGTATAGCGAAAAAAAATCAAAAAATACTGTTAGGTATTATTTTTATGTTTGAATCATGTTTTACAATTTTCAACAAATATTGTAAGGTGTTATTTTATATAATTTTAGTTTATTTTATTTTATAGAGGGACAACCATAGTAGTAATGCAAATACAAGTAAATCATAATCATAATATAATGATGACATTTCTCAAGATCTCAATCATAGTTAGACTCCTAAACCACTTTTACCTCAAGGGGCAAGAAAAAAAGTGGATTTATAAGTCATCTTCTACTATTTGGGATCACTTCATGAAAATGAATTTGAGTCCAAATGATGAAGCTAGGTGTAAATGTAATTATTGTGATAAGGATTATGCATGTGATACGATGAGTTGTGATACAGGTGAAACACATCTAAGGAATAACCATAACTATTGAACTTATAGGGCTTGACCTACTCGCAAGCTAACATACGTACGCCTACTATAGTAGCCACTAATATCTCGAACCTCAAAGGTTCCTCCTCTAAACCAACACTTAACATACAAACATCCAGAACATATGAACGGTAGAAACCAAAATCAAATAAAGCACAAGTGAAGTATTTAAGAAGGGTAGCGTACCTGTGAAGGTGTGAGCTATCCTCTTATGTGCAGTACCTAGCAAAGCGACCTTCCTTACAACACTTCTAGCACATCATTTTTTTTTTCACTCACACTGTCCAGTGTGTCTCTTACCACAACCCTTGCATTCTTGACAAGTATGCTCTATAGTCGTTTCTCTACAGACTTGTCATAGGATTTCTTGCTCTACTCTCCGGACCGAAATGGCCTGGTAATCTTGAACTTCCGTTTTTTGCCTTGTCCATCTTCAATTAGTTTAAACTCAATCTCCTTAGCCCTAAATTTCTCGTCAGGCTTCCTGGCTAGGGTGACACATGCTCTGAACGTCTGTGGCTCATGCGCATCTACATCTCCTTGAATACCTGGGTGCAAACTGGCCAAAAAGTAACTAATATTTTGTTCCTCAGTACGAATCAGCTTCTCATCATAATGAGCCAAGTCATAAACTCTGCAATCTTTGCTCGCTTGTCAACACTGGTGTAGTACATGTCGTAGAACATTTTTTTAGACTCATCCCAAGTCAAAAGTGTTGAGTCAGCTGATCTCCTCTTTATGTTCTACATATACCATGCCTTAGCTTTTCCTTGCAGGGCGAAAACAACACACTTGACTTGCTGTCTAGCAGGACACTCCATATGGCGGAACACTTCTCCATGTGGGACAGCCACTCTTCACCATCTAAAGGGTTCTCTGACACTCCATCAAAATCCTTAGAGCTAGACTTCCTAAACTCTTTTATCAACTTAGCATTTTCAGACATGGCCTAGCCCTCTCCAGCCTCTCATTGCTATCCACTTGCTTGGGTACGTAGGGCAGAAGCAATCACTAGAGCTGAAGCTGTACTACATGCTGTTAGGGTTGAACGCGATGCTGAACTCACCTCTCGGTTACTCTTCGTTTGAGGGACTACCTGGTCTGCTTGCTTTGCCCCTTGAATCATTGTCTGGATTGCAATCAGGGCTTCCACACTTAGCCTAAGGATTGCTAACATTCCTTCCACAGTAGCTTGTGGCTGCTGGACTTACTGACTAGACAATCTAGTCCTTCTCAGAAAAGGTGGTAAAAATCCTCTACCTTGATCTGTACCTCTACAACCTCCACTAGTAGAACTCCTCGTAAATCGGTCAGACATTACTAAGTTTGTAAATAAAACTTAAGTCTCTAAGCTTTATTCTACTCTAGTGGTCTCTAAGGCTCATACTCAAGATTTAACGAAATCATAACACGATAAACGTACTCAAGATAACAATATCACAACAAGCGATACGTATAACTCATACAGATATCATAGATCACAAAATATCAAAACAAAACTCATGCTCTTTGAACTTAACCCTTACTACGTACCTGATGCGACTTGGAAGCTGTGAACCATGGGACTAAAACTGCTTATGAGGTAAGTCAGTCTACAGAATCAGTGACTTTGTGCTCTGACACCAACTATAAGGACCCGACCCAACATGGAGTCAATCATAGAGCCTTAACATTTTATGCATGATTTAGACAGTAATATAACTCATAGAGACATGCGGAAAAAACATTTGTATTTATTGAAATAACTTAAAAACATAAACGATGTTCATGGGTACCCAAAAAACAATAAAATATTAATAAAACATGTACTAACATGTCTTAATCAGGGTTCATGCTCTAAATAATAAATCAGATAACAAACTTTGAAAATAAACTCTTAAACCCTAATGTAGCTTGCCCATGGTCACACCAGTTTCAGCTTAGCCATCTTGGTTCACCTGTGAGTACCTAAAAGGATTCCACAATGAAAGGGGTGAGTTCACGAAAACTCAGTAAGGGTCCCAGTAAGGGATCTAACAAGAACATATAAATAATCAGAGTAACACGAAGTAACATGATTACACAATATCTCAATCTTTTATCTTTAGCTTAAAATTTATCTTTAACTCAAATCTTTATCTTTAAACTTGGTAACCTATACTAGTGTGAGAGCATCTCGGCAAGCCAAAACAATTAGGTTGCCGCCAGACTTCGAACACTCGCGTGAAATGGTAGATTAAAGACCCTCCGCAGTGGGATTTCTCCCGACTCACACTCCTAGTATGGCACCTAGGAAAAGTGAAGCGAACTCTAGGTACGTATGGCTAATCGGGTGGCACTCCGATCTATCGTGAAATGGGAATATCTTCCTTAACGCCCGACACCTGAACTAATCCCCTATCCGAATCTAACGATCAAAGGCACGTCTGACCTAATCGTAGCTTGTGCTCTATATCTCTTGCCTTCTTAGGGACCTTTAACTTAGTATAACTCAACGGTTCCCTTTGGAACAGTTAAACTCGACTACTCAATCTCGGTTCCGTTTGGAACTCATCACATGAATGACAATCTCGGTTCCCTTTGTCACAATTTAAACTTGACTACTCAGAAATAACGATTATGGCCCCCTCTGGGACAATCAACCCTAAGCATAATACAACATCAACCTCGGATCTAAATATGGTGGTATTATCTTGATTACTTATAGGAAACAATATATAAGTAAACAATATCAGAAATCATGCTGAAACGATCTAAAAGTATCATACAAGACATTCTAAAACTCAAGAATCAACCATTAGTAGTAAAACACGTCATTCAATGCTTAACTAATTATACACATTCTCAAGAATACCCACAACGATACTATACTAGGGAACAATTCCTTACCTTGGTCGAAAACTGCTTGAAACAACCCTTGGAACTTGAATCAAGAATCCCCTAAACGATCTCCACCTAAAAGTGGCCATACAGGACAAACAGGTGAAAATTAGGTCTTAAAAACCCCAACACGGACTCGGGACGTGGGGTTTCTCTTAGGGCTGAAGTTCAAACAATTTTTGGTCACTGGAGACTGCAACCTCCGACGGAAAGGCATGGTGACGTGTGGGCTTGGTGTCACCTGCACGTGAAAAAGATGAAGATGTAGGTTCAGGCTCATCTCAATAGCTTGGGAGCGCGCGCTAGGCTCGGACTGGACATCGTGCTTCTGCGTGCTCGTCAGGCTCAGCTACGCGTGCTCTAATCCAAAGCTAAGGAGGAAACGACAGCGTATACAGATCATGCAATGTGTAGGAGGGCGATGATTGACGAAGGTGAAGGCAAATGCTAGTTCGGTGCTGGTGGGGGCGCTGACACGGAGTATGGCAAATCGACACGCGGCTCACCTGGGTTGGCAAGTCAGTCTGCAGCGGCGGCTTGCATTGAAATCAATGTGTGACGGCAGCGACTGCACAGATTTTGATCATGCCTCGGTTTTAGAACTCTGACGGCTAATATTTGCATGATAATGAGGGTTAGTGATTGCCAATGATTAGGTATTTGTAGTCTAATCATTGAATTTTTTTTTCTTATTCCTATTTCGTCCTTTTCCCTAAATCGTCTTTTTTCCTATTTTGTCTTTTAGTGGCAAAATTTACAAAAATGCCCCTAGACCAAAATTCCAATTTTAACCCTAAACTTCCGTCTTGCCCTTACTTCCTTAAGTCCAATAAACATTTTTAAAGGAAAATTTGGTCATTTTAACCCCTCAAAATTTTTGAATAAATAAATACATTTTATTTCCAATTAAAGCGAAATTTTTGGGTCGTTACAAGAATAGTCATAAATATCCTATTTTATCCAACATTGCACGAGATATTTTGGTCGTTCTAGTGTCTACCGTGACTTTTGGATCTACATTTAGTACGGGAAGTAGAATTCTTGATTCTTTTAGAAGTTCTAAATTAGTTGTGGTTTTGATATGTGCACAAAATTCGATTCGTGACAGTGCAAATTATTAGATCTTCTTCCACAACTTGAAGAAGTAGATCTTTTTTATAAGATTGAGTTAGGTAATCAAATTACTTTGTAATAAATATGGATTTCATGTCTATTCATTGCGTTTTGTTTATTTTTCAGATATTGAATCAAGTTCAATTGTTTTGAATTAAAGATTCAATCAAGAAATTGGGTTGAAAAGTTTCATGGTTAGAATTTTCAACCACGTTTTTTATTTTTGTTTTTGGTTGTTGTAGATTCTCGAAATAAAATTTCTTTATGAATTTTGAATAACATGAATTACTTTGAACTTTGAATGTTCCTCCAATTACTTTTTTTTTTTTTTTTTTTTTGTAGATAATGAACACAAGAAGACAATGAATGTTTTGGTGAAACTCTTGGGTTCAAAACTACTGTTAATGTTATATTTTCACTACTTTATTTTGATTTTCAATAGAGCAGACTATTTTGGATCCAATTTTTTAATGTTGATGTAGGTTGAAAGATTTTTAGGTTGTATTGTGTTGTTTTAGATTGTATTGACATTATAGGTGGATTATGTTGTATTGTATTTATATTTTTTATTTTTGGTGTTTTGTGTTAAATGTTTTAATATAGTAACCCGATGAACCAAAACCAACCCAATCTAAAATTATAGGGTTGAGTTGGGTTGGGTTTGGTTGTTTATTTAATTGGTTGGGTTGGGTTAGGAAAGTGACCAACCAAAATTTTTGGGTTGGTCCAAAATTTATCTCTAACTCAACACAACTCAATCCATGTACACACCTAGATCTCACACTACAAGTTCTTGATATGACAGTGATCCTTCTCCCATATTCTTTTTTATTTAGAGGGAGGGTTCGCTTCCACTCAGATAAACTAGACTAAACTCATCCATTCAAGTCTCGTATACCTCTGTTGCTTATAGTATACTCTAATACAAATCTTGGGTCTTCATATTCTTGATCTTCTCAAAATTTTGACTTAGTAAGAAAATATCCTTTTAAATATGTCCCAAATATTTTTCAAAATACTTTAATATTTAAATAACTTCAAGTTAAGATTTCCATAAAACTAACCCATAAAAAAAACTTAAAAAATTAATTGATTTAATTTTAAAATATTGATATCTTTTATTTATACCCATATTTCTTGAATATATTAACCATAAATTATACCCTTTATAATTTTCAACAAATATTGAGCTTTAAAAGATAAAATATTTTCTAAACATTTGATTTTATATTAAAAAAAAAAACTTTTTTCCAACCAAAATATTTTTCATATATATTTTAGGAAAAAATGCTAATTTTTATGGAGAAAAAAATCTCAACGTTGACCATTGAGTAATGTCCCTTTAGCATAAGTCAAAACACCCCAAAAAGAGCATAACCCGACCTAGAAGCCGCTAGAGGGTGTGGCAGCGAAGGGCCGCCCCCAGGATGTATCGCTCCAAGGCAACGCCCCACCCGAGGCGAGCGCCCCTTCCTATTTGTTTTCTTACTTTTTTGTGTTTTTTCCTTCCTTGATGTTCTTCGCGTTCTTCGTCTTTTGGGAAATTCCTTAAGTTTACAAAATATTTAAGAAAAATAAATAAATTCTAATGCCAAACAGAAAATATCAAACCAATAACAAAATAAATCCTTAACTTCCATTGAAAAATAAAATCACATTAAAAAGATTCTAGTAACAACAATAACCTGAGCCTTAGCTATGATACTAGTTGTTGGAAGTGGAGGGTAAGAGCATGTAATTAATGTGTTAGAAGCATGCGATTACAAAAAAGATTCAATAATTAAACCATTTAGTTATTTTGATAATCTAAGGTGATTGTCTGTTGTTAGAAAAAAGAAAATTCAAATTGATTGATGCATTTGGTCAATTCTTGCGGGTCTTTATGTTGAGCATGATCGATCTATCTCCTCAAAACTTCTTGATTAATCTCCTTCAATCTTTCAGGTTATGACTTCTTTGCTACACTAAGTGCTTGGGGAGGAGTCTGTAAGAAGGGAGCTAGAAGAATTTTTTTAGAGTTTTGACTAATGGAATAGAAAGAAAGATCTTAGCTTTCAGAGGAGTTTCTCTATTTGAGATAGGTTACTTCTGAAACCGAGTGGGATGAGAATAATGGCTATCAGGCCTCTAATTTATAGAAGATGATCGATCATTTAAATTAGAAAAATACAATATCTTTCAATATCCAATATAAAAGATATTGGGATAAAATCAAAGATTTTCCCTTCCCATTTAAATATCATTTTCGAAAATTTCATCATCATCCCTAGGGATTCCTTCCCTTAGAGAAGGAATTTTCAAAAATTCCAATATATACCATATATTATTTTATTTTATTTATAATTGATATTTATCCAAGAAATTTTAGTTCTATAATATATCCATTATATTATAAATAAATAAACACTCGATTAATATATCAAATATATTGATTTTCTACTTAAATAATTATCCAATCATTACTAATCCGATTAATATGCCTTTGTTCAAGCCCTAAAATAAGAGGTGAGATCTTTTTGTTCAAGCCCTAAAATAAGTTTTTAAATAAACAAATGTACATTTTCCTCAATATTTGGGAAGGCATTAATTCCTTCATGTGAAGTTGTGTTCTGAACCACTCACAATAATAATCCTAACGTGAGAAGCTTATTAATCCATCTTTGTTTGGCTGGTCTCACCCGTGCACATCAAATGACCCTTTCATAAAGAATGAGTTCAAACCCACTCAAGATTAAGATCATATCCACATATGATCATCCTTAATTAAGTAATTGATGCGAGTCTATAAGAAATTTTGCTAGACCATTCACAAAACTTCTAGTCCTGTCTTAGGTAAAAATTCATTTTTGCATAAGCACCCTTACTCACATGTCTCTACGTGAACAACCAGGATCAGACGTTTGCAACCATTGCAAAGTGGGTCGTACTAACAGTATCACTAGAACTTAGGCACCCATACCTTAGTCCATATATATATATATTGTAGACGTTTTAGGTTATTAACTTGGAATTAGATCCACTTGTATGTTCCACATGTTAGAGGTTGTGCCCAAAATGCTTAGTAGTTTGTATTTAATGATTGACATTTAATGTTAAATTTCGGTTATTAATAATAGTTAGTATTTTCTTAAATTGCGTATTTATTATTCAAATGTCATTCAGTCTTATCGCATTAATTGGATTGATGGGGATACACCCCATGGTTATTTGGATGTATACTTGGACAAATATGTGGGACATACAAGTGGTTCTAGTTCCAAGTTAATAACCTAAAACGTCTACAATATATGGATTACGGTTAGGGTGCCTAAGTGCTAGTAACACTATTTGTGCAGCCCACTTTGCAAGAGTTGCAAACGACCTGATCCTGGTTGTTCATGTGGAGACAACCCTACTTCTTAAGGGAACAACTCTACTTCTTCCTCAAATTAGGGAAAGCGTGAAATCCTTCTCGTGACATTATGTTCCCAGTCACTCACTATGACAATCTCTAATGTGGGAGGCTTATTAACCCAGTGCAGTTTGGTCTCACCCATGCACATCAAAGGATGATATGATAAAGTAGGAGTTCATAACCCACTTAGGATTCAAATTACATTGACATAAGATCATCCTTAGCGAAGTAGTTGATGTAAGTCTATAATAAAACGTATACAATATATGGATTACGGTTAGGGTGCCTAAGTGCTAGTAACACTATTTGTGCAGCCCACTTTGCAAGAGTTGCAAACGACCTGATCCTGGTAGTTCATGTGGAGACATGTGAGTGTGGACACCTATGCAAAAAAGAGTTTTTGCATAAAATGAGATCATAAGTTTTATGATCATGCTAATAATTCTATTATAGACTTACATCAACTACTTCGCTAAGGATGATCTTATGTCAATGTAATCTGAATCCTGAGTGGGTTATGAACTCCTACTTTATCATATCATCCTTTGATGTGCATGGGTGAGACCAAACTGCATTGGGTTAATAAGCTCCCACATTAGGGATTGTCATAGTGAGTGACTAGGAACATAATGTCACGAGAAGGATTTCACGCTTTCCCTAATTTGAGGAAGAAGTAGAGTTGTTCCCTTAAGAACTTATTCTGAGGCTTGAACAAAGGGATCCCATCTCTCATTGGCCTAATAGAACATTCATTTATAGTGAGTCTATAAACAACTTTTTCATTAAAGAAATCAGTGGCGCTTAAGGAAAAAGAGGTAATATGTGAATTATAAATAAGCTCATGAAGGATCATATGAAAAATGACCAATTATATCCGTGGACATTAACTTGTTGTATAGTGCGAGAGAGTTCAGTACAAGTCTTTAGTGGAATCGCCTGATGTTAACAAGAAATGATTAGATCCCGGGTCGTTGTAGCTTTTAACCTATAAGTCCACCAAACTCTGGGTTCCTCATGATTGTTGGTACACTATTTAATTAGAGAATGAATTTGAATAATTCAAATTCGTTGATTAATTATGTGGGACATAACTAATAGAAGTGTTAAATTTAATGGTCGAACTAAATTCATTAATATATTAGATATATTAATTTAATATTTATCTAATTAACAAGGAGAAATTAATATTTGATAAATTTATTATACTTAATTATTGGATAATTATTTATTAAGAGAATTCAGTAATATGTTGGACATATTAATTTAATAATTATTGCATAATTATTAAGTTGAGAATTATAACTAATATGCTGGACATATTAATAGGCTTAATAATTATTCAATAGTTATTAAATAGAGAATATTAATTAATATGTTAGAAATATTAATTGGAAAAATAATTATTGGATAATTATTAAGGTAGAGAATTAATATATTAATTAAAGAGATTTATTTATTTATAATATATTGAATATATTATGAAATTGACATTTATTGGATAAATATAATTAAAAATAAATAAAACAATATATGAGATATATTAGCCAAATTCAAAAATCTCTCCCATTATTTGGAGAAGGAAAAATTGTTTCATCATAGGGAGGGAGTGAAATTCAAATTTTCCATATAAAATATGAAAGGGAAAATCTTTGATTTTTTTAATATATTTTAGTATTGGATATTCAAAGAGATTGTATTTTTTCTAATTTCAATATTCATTTCTCTACTATAAATAGGAGGCCTGAGAAGTCTTCATTTTCATCCCATTTTGTTTAGGGTAACTCAAAGTGAGAAGCCGTAAGCAGTATTACAGATATAGCCGGTAAGATTGGAGAATTCAATCAAGATAGATTACAAAGGATTTATTCGTGTTCTTCTCCACATAAAGACTCGATAGACTAATTCAGAGGCATCAATCACGGTAAGTCTTTATGTTTATATCCACAACAATTAATCATCAAGGGGTTGCATGTAGATTAATTAACTAATAGATAATTAGATTAATTATTGTTAAAATTTTATAATTACACTGTTGGTTATATTAATTATCTTGTAAATATAATAAGGAATATTATAACTTATTATATTATTGTTTCTCATGTTCTAGTTAGGAAAATTTTTCTATTTAAATCACATCTTGATGTATCATTATTGAATGTGAGGAATAAAGTAAAACTGTTTTCCTTTCCTAATTTTCTACTTGGTATCAGAGCCAAAAAAGACCAAACCCTAATATTTTAAAAAGAAAAACAAAGACCCTAACCCTAAACCTTTCAGCAGCGGCGAGCGTCGCGGCTTCTCCATCGCCGACTGCACCGCGTGACTTCCTCAGCACGCCACGACCAACGGTTTCCAGCGGTGACCAGCGCGTTTCGGCTTCTCCACGTCGATCGACGATTTCTGCGCCACGACCAGTGACCAGAGACTTCGGTTTCCAGCGGCGACTCCGACTCCGGCTGCGCGTTTCTGCCGCGCGATTTCCAGCAGCGATTTCCAGCGGCCATTTCAGTTGCCTGCGCATTTCTGTCTGCACGATTTCCAGCAGTGATTTCCAACCAATCGTGTCGCCTTTGTTCATCGGGCTAGACATCCCAGTCAGTTTCGTTGGCGTTGGCATCCTTAGGATAGTTAATATGTTTGAAGACAAAGTACAAGCCATCAAGCTACCCGTTAATAATCCTACCATCCAAATAACTACTATCTGTTTAAATTATGACAAATTTCTCCGTTGGTCACAAAGTGTTCGGATGTTTATCCGTGGTCAAGGCAAGATAGGGTACTTTACTGGAGACAAGAAAATTCCACCAAAGGATGATCCAGCGTTTCTCGTTTGGGATTCAGAAAACTCCATGGTCATGACCTGGCTTGAGAATTCGATGGTTCAAGATATCAGCAGCAATTACATGTGTTATTCAATGGCTAACGAGCTATGAGATAGTATTACGGAGATGTACTCTGATTTGAAGAATCAGTCACAAGTTTTTTAGCTGAACCTAAAATTGGGAGATATAAAATAGGGAGGTACCTCTGTAACTCAGTATTTTCATTCTCTAAAACGAATCTGGCAGGATCTTGATCTGTTTGACACTTACGAGTGGAAGTCTACTAAGGATCAGAGACACTATCAAAAATTGGTGGAGAACGGTCGAATCTATAAGTTCCTAGCAGGTCTCGATATTGAGTTTGATGAAGTCAGAGGCAGGATTCTAGGTAAAATCGATCTCCATACTATTAATGAAATTTTTTCAGAAGTTCGCAGGGAAGAAAGTTGACGGCATGTGATGATTGGAAAGAAAGTTGACTCCGTGGAAAGTTCAGCTCTAGTGGTAGAGACGACAGCAATCAGAACAGCTACCAAGACATCTAATCAAGCTGTCAAATCTCGTGTCTGGTGTGACTACTGTAATAGACCACGTCACACTCGGGAGACGTGCTGGAAGCTCCATGGAAAACCTGGATATCAAAAGACCGAGAGAGAGGAATACTCGTCCACCCCAGTCGAGTGTAAATACTGCAGACTCAAATATTTTCAGTAAAGAGCAAATTTATCAAATCCTGAAGCTGCTTAAGGACACGTCATCTTCTGGTAATCCTAGTGTTTCTTTGGCACAAACAGGTGATTACTCTCATGTCTTCTCTTGCTTTAATTCTACTCCTTGGATCGTAGATTCAGGAGCTTCGAATCATATGTCTAATTCCCCGAAACTATTCCAGTCATAACCTCATTATATTACGATAAAATTAGAATAGCATATGGTAGCTATTCTCCCATTTATGAGAGGGGGGCTATCACGTTGTCCTCTCAAATTACTCTCAATTTTTATTATTTAAAACGTCTGTTTCCAGAATTGTTTATAGGAATTGATTGTTCAACTTTCTTTTGTGAGCATTGTTCTTTTGCAAAAGTTCATCGTTCCCTGTATTTGAGTCACAATTATAAAGCTTCCGCTCCATTTTATTTAATCCATAGTGATGTCTGGGGGGCCTCTCGAATTTTAACCCAAAGTGGGAAACGATGGTTTGTACTTTTATTGATGATCATACCCGTATAACCTGGATTTATCTTCTACAAAACAAATCTGATGTTAAGACCGTGTTCATTCGATTCTATAACATTGTTGAGAATCAATTTGGAACTAAGATTAGTATCCTTCGTTCCGATAACGGAACTGAATATTTCAATACTCATTTGAGCGAGTTCTTATGTAGTAAGGGTATTTGTCACCAGTCTACGTGTAGGAACACTCCTCAACAGAACGGTGTTGCTGAGAGGAAGAATAGACAACTATTAGAAGTCTCTCGAGCTATTATGTTTTCGCTGTGTGTACCACAATATTTGTGGGGTGAGGCTATTCTTACAGCTACGTACCTTATAAACAGAATGCCGACTAAGGTATTAGGTTTTCGTACACCTTTAGAGACCCTTAAGAATATTTTTCCTACAAATCGAATTTTTTCAGATCTAACAGCCAGAGTCTTTGAGTGTACGGTGTTTGTCCATGTGTCCAGTCCCTCACAATCTAAACTAGACCCTCGAGCAATCAAGTGTCTTTTCCTTGGCTATGTTTCCCGCAAAAAAGCGTATCGTTGTTTCGATCCTGTCAAACGAAAAGTTTATGAAAGCATGGATGTCTCTTTTCAAGAAAGTCAACCCTATTATTCCAGTTCCCTTCAGGGGGAGACTATCGGTGAAGGAAACAAGAATTTTTAGGATGTTTCTCCTCTTCCCACTATTGTTCATCCTGAGGTAGTTAGTCCCAGTCCTGTAGAACCAGATTCCTCCTCAGGGGGAGTAGTGCCGCGTAGTTCAGATTTCCAAGTTTATACTAGGAGGAAGCCGAATCAAAATAATAGCGAGAAGTTGATTAATTCGGCGTGTGACCAGTCTGATGCTCCTACAACTGCTTCTGTAAACCCAGGTAATTCTGATCCTTTACCTTTAACCACTTCTAATCGTGAAAATTCTATACCAGTTATTTTTGATCTTGACGTTCCTATAGCACACCGGAAAGGAACTCGTACTTGTACGAAGTATCCTATTAGGAACTTTTTATCATATCACAAATTAGATAACAAGGCTGATCATACGTTTCTTGGATCATACGTTATTCTACAAACATGCTAATTTTTTCAATTTTTCTTATTCTTCGTGTTCTTCCTATTCTAGACAATTCCAAATTGAAAAAATTAGAAAAACAATAGCATTTCAAATTTCCTATATCCAATTTCTTGGATTTATAAGAGATCTATGAAAATTTAGAATCCTAATGACAAACAAGAAATCTCCAGCAAAAAACAATAACAATATAATTCATCCAATGAAAATAAATTGAGCCCACAAATAAAAAGATTTCAAGTAACAACAATCACCTTTTGAGCATTAGCTCTGATACCGGTTGTTGGAAATTATGGGGTAGGAGCATGCATTTAAACGTGGCAGAAGCGTGTGAATAACAAAATTTTCACATTAATTAATCTAATTAATTAACTTTAGAGTAATTCAATTAATCTACATGCAATTTTAGGTGATTGAGATGTTGTATATAAAAATTAACCTTTGTTGACGCCTCTTATCAATTCTAGCAGGTCTTTATGCTGAACAGGATCACGATCAATTCGTTGAACCTGTTGTGTAGGATCACGATCAATCCCTAAACCTTCTTCATTAGTCTTCTCCAATCTTCTAGGCTATATCTTTCACAATATTAGGGAATACGTGAATTCCTTCTTGTGACCTTGCATTCCCAGCTACTCACTACAACAATTCCTAACGTGGGAGGCTTATTGTGTAATGACCCGACTTAAAATAAAGTTCAAATTGGGTAATTACCAGCATGCATGTCAAAGATCTTTAAATAACTTTGATAGATTAAAAACAAAACATGCTTTTCTTCAAAACAAATAATAAATATGTTATGGTTAAATCAGTAAAATAGTCTCTTGGCCAAGAATATAATTAAAACATGATAATGAAAAACAATTGAATTGAAACAGTTCGAGCAGAATGAAATAACATAAACAAAATACTAAACACGTGTCTCCCATGATCCAACAGCCTTGTCCAGCTCATCCATCTTGGTATAGCTCAGTACTTGGGGGGGAGGGAATGATAAGGATGAGTATTGGAAAGTCCTCTGTAAGAACCCCTACATAAGGTACAAAATGTATATGTTAGCCCGACATAAAACAAGTAATCACAAAAATCATCTACAGCCTGACACTCAAGACCAAGATCAAAGGTACAAAACAACCTTTTTTGGTCGCAGAACTTATATCCTGGCTCGAAAGTCAACGAGGATCTTGAGCTCATTAGCTCTAAGCTCAAGAACCTAGGAACAATGATTATCAAGGTCAAGAGATACAACTTGTCCTAACTATTCAGCAACATAACTTGTCATGGCTCAAATGGAACACAACTAGTCCTGGCTCCTAAGGAACACAACTTGTCCACTAAATAGGGAGCAAATACTGGCTACAAGCTCGATACCCTAACAAGTCAGAGGGACATATTAACCCAAAGACTCAGAAGACCTAGAAAGCACCCCGTTCAACGACTCTATACAAAAGGAAGGGTATGCTGACGTCGCGTGGTCGTGGGAGCTCACGCCAGGACCAGGTGCGTGTACGCACATCTCGCACGCAGCTGTATACGAACAAGGGCAGTCCTACACCAGCTGAACGCGTACCAGGTCTACACGTGCCAAAACAAAATATAGATACACCATCTGAAGCTCGTCCTAGTGGCTCTCACCATGTTATGCCCTAGGTCCACGTGTATCGCACGCCCGTAGAACTCATGTTAGTGATAGGCTTTCACCCCGATCACGGTTTTCCAGTTTGCCGTGTGCCTAAAACTAAGCTATCATGGGGGTGACTCTGGCCCCCCCAGCTCCTAGATGATGACAAACCTAAATATATCACTTAGAATGAAAAAGTAACAAAATATTGATATCTAGGTAAACACACGCAATGTCCTATACCACTAAGCAGTAAACCAGGACAAGCAAGCATACATATAACATTCTGATTACATGCTCAACATCCCATATTACTGAACGGTAATCAACATGTGAATAATACAACAATTTAAGAATATGAGTTTAGAATAGTAATCAACACGTGCATAGTTCAATGATATCATGAACATGAAATCAAACCCAAACTTCTTCTAGAAGTCAAAGATTTGACAACCCTAGTTAACGAAGTGACTTGAGTGAAAGGAAAGGCTAAGGCGCCTCATCCCTACTTTTCAACTATTTTCAGAGTTGTTGTAAGAACATCTACTAGTTCATTTCCCGTAACTAGATCTAGAGAATTTCATGTTGATTCATAAGATAATCAACACGTGCATAGCTCAACAATACAAGAAGCATGAATTCAGAACGACGTACAACTTATAATATCAATCAACATTTAAACAAACAGCAAGAGCTCATAAGAACATTCATCAGACATTCAACACAATGAAATGACTCAAATGACTAAATGTCTTCGTACTCAAGTCGTCATAACAATCACCATGTTTGGTCAAGCATCAACAATCACCATGTTTGGTCAAGCATCAACAACATCAACAATCACCAAGTTGACGCAACATTAAAGACCACACAACCCTAGGTAAAAGTCCTTATCCTAGAAGTCAGTAAATTCCTCAAAGAACGTGTCAAGCTACTCATTTCACGAGCTAAAGGAAATTTCCTAACCACCTAAAATTGCGATAAGGGCCTTGAGTTAATTATTTACTTCCAAGAATTACAACCCTTAAACTTTAATTTAAGGCAACTAAAATTACCCCTTTAAAATCTCATTTCAAACAACATTTATTTTATGTTTAGCTTCTCCAAGATTATTTAAGATTAATCCATGGTCTCTCTTGATTAATAATTTTAATCCTTGGCCAAAAATATAACATATATATAAATTCTACAATTTCTCAAATAAAAGCTTGCTGTAATTTCAAGCCCAAAAATATAAATTTGATATTAAAATCCAACTGCAATTATAGGCCCAAAAATTAATTACAAATCTTAAGTTAAAAGCCCATTTTAAAAATAATAAACTCTAATATAAAGATCCAGGAATCCAAATTAAAAGCCCAAAATATATGGCCCAAAACTCAGAAAGAGCAAACTGGTCTGGCGGGTTCGTTCCAGTCGGGTTTGAGATGCGAACCGGGTTAGATCGTGAGCAGGTTGGAGGGTCGAGGATTATGGGTCTACCAAAAATGGTCGGCTTCCCATCAGGGTGTCGGGTTTGTGTTCGAGTTGTCGGAGAAACGCGCGGATCCACTGATCGGATGCGATTTGAAGGACTGGAAAACAAGATCTGGTCGTGCTTCTCGCAAACGAGCTGTGGTGAAGAGGACGGCTCTATCTCGCGGTTCCACGCGCGAGTTCAAACTCAAAACGGCGGTGGCAATTAGCCGATTTCCGGCGAAAATCGATGGTCTGGCAGGTTTAATAGGTCGAGGAAGAAGACGATGAAGATTGGGCTTGGCTTGCACAACATTTAATGGAAAAAAAAAGAGACAAAATTTGTCTTGGCAAAAAGAGTTTGAAAAGACCAAGAGAGAGAAGATGATGGGAGACATGGCCTTGAGATAGGAATTCACACGTGTGGAGGCTACGTTTTGAAGAGAAACAAACATATAAAATATTTATTTTTATATATTTATCATGTTTTCATAATTGCAACACAACTGGTTATTTAATTAATTATTTAAAGTTAACCCAAACTTTGAATATTTGCAAATTAACCAATAGATCCATAATTACCAAAACACGTGCAATATATCAAAACGTTCAAAATTTTAATAAGAGCAAAAATATTGGAATAAAATTACCAATGAATTAATATCAAACAAACATCCAGGTCGTGACATACTAACCGAGTGTAATATATCACGCATGCACATCAAATGATGCTTTTATAAAACAGGAATTCTCAACCCACTCAGGATTAAGATCATGTGAAGTAGTTGATACGAGCCTATAACGAAATTACTAGCTTGATCATAAAACTTATGGTCTAGTCATATGCAAAAACTAATTTATGCATAGCGCCCCCACTCACACGTCTCCACATGAACAACCAGGATCAGGTTGTTTACAACTATTGCAAAGTGGGCTGCACCCACAATATTACCAGGACTTATGCATCATAGCCTTAGTCAATTACTGTAGACAGTTTAGGTTATAAACTTAGATTTAGATCCATTTGTATGTCCCACATACTTGTATTAATAATTAATGATTTATTGACATTAATCCAATTAATGTGATAAGGTTGAATGATGTTTGCATATTAAATACGCAAATTTATGAAAAAATTAAATTTTATTAATAACTGAAAATGACTTAAATGTCTAACATTAAATGTTCGTTCTTAAATATACAAACTACTAGGTCTTTATGGCACAACCCTCAATAGAGACAACCTCACTGGGACCAATTTCTCTTTTAAAATTTTTACCCCAATTTGGTTCCTGGTCTCAGTTGTCATTGAGTTGCTGGACCATAACAATCACGTCTACCCCCTACATGTCATTGGCTGTCCAAGCAAAGATGTTTGCATTCTTTCTCAAGAATGTTATTAGACTTTCTCTTTCTCTAGGTTTAGACCGATATTGATGCTAACCACTTTGGCTTCACTCGACAAGGGCATAGCCTCTAATCATTATGCAGTTTCTTTCTACCTCGTTCAATTCTTGTAGGAGGAGTATTCAAGTCTATTTTCAAATATTGACTTTTCCTCAGACGCCATCCTTCAACCTTTCCTAGGATTTATTCCCCTTCCATAGCTCTTGTTGGACTTGTCTGCTGCATGCTCTCATTTGATGGTTCAGATCTTTTTGAGGTGGTGGTGAACCTTCACCTCTCTTTTTTTTATTAGGAGACTCGAGCATTCTGTCACATTCTTCAACGTACTATTTTAGGTGTCATGTTCGAATAAGGGACTCTATGGACCCTTTTAGGTCGTGGCAGTTTGAGGTTGTATGACAGTGATCTTTGTGAAATAGGCAATATTTGCCCTTATTTCACTTTTTCAGGCCATATCAACAGCTCTTTGTTCTGGATCTCCATCAAGATCTACTCGATTAGTACTACGGTTGGAGTGTACTTTTTGAACCGGCTGGTAGTACTCTCTTTTGGTCATACTTCACCTTCTACTTACGTGATTCCGTGTGGTTGAATTCTCGCTGGATTTTCATGTTCTAGCAATGAACATCTTCCTTCAGCGTTCCCTTAAAAACTCACGAGCTCTCTACGCGCTCATGTATTTTTGTGCCCGAGTGTGTAGTTCCACATATGTGAGTGAGGCTTTCTTTCCTAAGGACCATTAGAATTTTTCATCTTTAAGTCATGTCATGACTCATGTTAGAGTCGTTTCGTCGGTGTACCTTTCGACTTATAGTGCTTCGTTGTTGAAGCATGCCATGTACTCTCATATGGTCTCATGGCTCATATGTCTCATAGGTAGTAAGTGTGTGATCGACTTTTTATGATCTCGCCCCATATGAATTGGATGACGAAGGCTCTAGCCAGCTCCCGGAATGATGAGATTGGTTTTCTTTTGAGTTGCCTAAACCACCTTCTCGCCAATCATGTGAGCGTAAAAGAGAATGCCTTATACGTAATCGCGTCTTAGACTCCATGGAGTTCCATCCATGACCGAAATGTGTCTAAGTGCGCTATAGGATCCTTGGACCCGTCGTAGAACTTTATTGTAGGCAACTTGAACTTTATTTGGACTGGTTCCTCCATAATTTCATTGGTGAAAGGAGGGTCGACCTGATCGACTAATTGTCCAGGTCGAGTCCGTCCTAGTCTTATATTTTTTTCATATCCCCCAATTGATCTTGGAGGAGACGAAACTGAGCTTACCAAGGTTGGTCCTCGGCTCCGGCATCTGTTGCCTCCCTTCGATGCTTGTTGATCACGTTTCTTAGATTCATCCCCAAGTTTGACCCATCTCCCGGTGTAACAGCCCGGTCTTCTGCCCCTAATATTTTAAGGTTAGTTGCAGTCTTTTTGGGCTTACCAGGAATCTTGAGGGTTTTTTGAATTTTATTTTGGGTAAAATGTATTTATTAAAAATACGTTTCGGGAGGTGCAAAGTCGGATTTTGAAAACTGGGGGTAAAAAGGTCATTTTTGACCTTAGGGGTATTTTGGTAATTTTGGCCCGAGGGGCATTTTCGTAATTTTCACTTCTTTTCCAGCAGCTATAAAAGGCCAAGAGAGACCTTTTTAGGTCATAATTTCAAAATTATTATCGTTGCTGCCAGAATCCGATGAGCCAGCCCGAGCTCACCTCGTGTCGAGCCGCCCAGCTCACCAACGACCGCTCGCCGCGTGTCACCCAGGGAGACAGTGCCGCCCAGCTCACCAACAGGCACGCGCCACACGTCGAGCATTTTCACCACCGCCCAGTTCGCCAACACCCTTTTGCCACGCGCCGCCAAGGGAGAGGGCGCCACCGCCGTTCCGTCGACCAACTAGAAGCGCCGGCCGGGTAGCCAACACCCTTTTGCCACGCATTGCCAACGCAGAAGACGCCACCGCCGCCCAGCTCGTCGTCCACCTTTCGCCACGCATTGCTAGAGTAGAGGGTTGTCGTCGCCGCGCCTAGCTTCAGATTGGTGGAGCTACTCTGAGCCTAGCACACGCGCGTCCCGAACCTGCCTAGCCACTCCAAAGCTGCTAGCGCCATCCGAGCCTACCCGCGAGCTAGTCGCGCGTCAGCTTCACGCATCGTCGTTAGTCGCGGCCGTCCGGCCACGCGTCGTCGTCAACTAGCCAAAAAAATTCCAGGTAGGGTTTTTTGGATATTTTCGATGTTCTGTGTCCATATTTGATGGTTTCAAGGCCAATTTCTTATTGTTTTACCCTGTTTGACTAGTTAAGCTTGGAAAACGACACCAGGACGTAATTATAGCAAATTAAGGGATTAGAGATCTTCGGCCAAGGTAAGGGAAATTTATGCAAGCCCTATCACGAATTAATTTCGCGCATAAAATAACTTAGATGAATTTAGAGATGTTGAGTGCATACTTACCGGTTATTCATGCAATTGTGGATTTCACTGTTTACTCCCGTTGTAAGAATATTACGTGGTAATTATGTATATGTTTGATAGAATCTCAAGCAGGTGATCCAATAGAAGGCCCGGGAGTGGCATGTCCCTTTAGGATAGCCCTGGAGTCACCTTCACCACCTAGTAACCATTCGACATTGTCAGGTGCTACGAGACTCCTATGTTCTGTTGCTTATCTGCCCCTATTTTCATATTATATGTGTTAACTGTTTTATTGTGTTGATCCCGATTGAGGATCCTTACTGAGTTTCATAACTCACCTCGTTTCTTTTCTTTTGATTTCATAGGTACGCATGAACTCTACCAGGATGGCTGATCGGGATGGCTGGGGAGACCATGGACTCGGGTAGTGTGGCGTCAAGTTTAGGGCATTTTCCTTTTACTGCATGTTCTATCTGAATGAACTTATTGCGAACTGGATCGCTTGTGAGATGTTTTCTATAGTTTTTCTTGTTTAAAAATTCTTGATAATTGGGTACCCACTTTACATGTTTTAAATGATCTTGATGGATTATTAACTGAAGCATTTATTACTCTGATTTCTGTTCTTTAAGAGTTATTTTAAACCATGCATGTTTAAGTAGTCTAGGGGTGACCCTAGTATGGGACGGGTGTTTGGGCACTTGGGGTCTGTAACGACCCGACTTAAAATAAAGTTCAAATTGGGTAATTACCAACATGCATGTTAAAAATATTTAAATAACTCTCATAGATTAAAAACAAAATATGTTATGGTTAAATCAGTAAAATAGTCTCATGGCCAGGAATATAATTAAAACTTGATAATGAAAATAACTGAATTGAAACAGTTCTTGCAAAATGAAATAACATAAATAAAATACTAAACACATGTCTGACATGATCCAATAGCCTCGTCCAGCTGATCCGTCTCGGCATAGCTTAGTGCCTGAGGGGAAAAATGATAAGGGTGACTATTGGGAAATACTTAGTAAGAACCCCTACATAGGGTATAATATGCATACGTTAGCTCAACATAAAATAAGTAATCACAAGAAATCATCTACAACTTGACACTCTCGAGACCAAGATCTCAAGTACAAAAACAACCATTGTCACGTGACCAGGTGAGCTTAAGAACTTATATATTTTGACTCGAAAGTCAACGAAAATCTTGAGCTCATTAGCTCTAAGCTCGGTACCTTCAAGGTTCAGCTCGTAGGTAATCTAATTGATCTTGAGAACAATGATTATCAAGGTCAAGAGACATTACTAGTCCAACTAATTAGGAAACATAACTTGTCCTAACTCTTTAGGAACACAACTTGTTCTGGCTCACCAGGAATACAACTTGTCCTGTAAGCTCAATTGTAAACCAATCTCACCAATTGGGTCTTAGACCCTTAGCTCAACCAGATGGAGCTACATCATCAACTCAATGAACTAAACCATGTTGTAACTACCCATGGAAAGCATGCAAACAGTACGAGGTCGTAGGTAGCTCTCGTCCTAAGCCCAGTATGTAACACATGTTGCACGCAGATGCACACTATGTCAGTAGAAGGCCTACTCTCTAATTGACAGTCCAGGTCTACACATGCCTAAAAGGATAATACACTATTTGGTGCTGGTCCTGGTGGCCCTCATTATACTATATGCTCCAGGTCCACGTGTATTGCATACCCGTAGAACTCATGTTAGTGATAGGCTTCCACCCCTATCAGAATAATTCTCTATATCCAAATTATTGAAACCATTCACATTCTCTTCCCATTATATTTATTTATTTAATTGTTGATTAATATTCGATTAGGCTAGCTTCAAAATTATCAAATAGATTAAATTAAAGTTTCATTTAAACAGACGGGTTAAATTAATGGATTTTGGAATAAAATTAAAATAAATTTGTATCAGAATTTTAGATTTTTTTTTCTTCAAATATAACAAAAGTTACTTCAATCAATGATATTGTTATGCTTCAATCAAGTGAACTTCAAACGTAGAGATTTAAATTCACTAAAATATTTCATAATTTGGTATGTATAAATTTTTATAAAAACTTGGGTATATGTAAAACAAGATGTCAAAATTTTCTATCTATCACAACATTTTTAAATTAAACATTTAAAAGTATATAAATTAAAATATAATGAATTCTAAAAAAGTTGAAACTAAGATAGCTATTATTATTTTTTTATTTTGAGATTTACACCAATTGGGGGCGATGATTCGAAATTGTGAGTTCATGGTTTTTGAATATACATTGACGCCGTTGAACTATTGTTCTTTGAGCGAAAAAAAAAGTTAGTGTGATTTTTTAAATGTCTAGTTAATTTAGTGTGATTTTTTAAATGTCTAGTTAATTTAGTTAGTTAATTTTATTTTTTTTTCAAATTTTAAGATATTTAAAATTGGTTAGTATGATAATTTTTCTTGGTTAAACACTCTTTTTATACATAAAAAAACATCTATTTGAAATAAGTTATATTATGTTCTTTCTTCATATATGACTAAATTCATTTAATGCAATACTGTTATTGAAAATTCATGAAATTCAATTATAGTTAAAAGAAATTGATAGACAGTAGGCGATTGAAGATTATAAACCTGAAAATAAATGTTAATTAAACAAAAAAAGAAAAGGAAGCAGGGTGTGTGTATCCTGTATTCCTCATTCAAATTCTATGTGCTTGGATAGAGAGAGACAGTTGCTTGGTAAACAAGATTGTAGGCCTTATTTTAATTAATTGTTGTTTGTTTTTGTGTGCTGTGTCCGTTGACAGTTTCTTTTCTATATTATTAAATAAAAGAATAGAAAGGCGCGTAGAAAGTTGAAAGGTGGTTTAATGACGCAACTCCCACCCTGTTTCCTTCTCATCACTTACCTCACATGATTAAGAGATTTCATTTCATTTCCTAGCCACACATTATATATATCCATTTGTATGTCATTCCCTGCTCATTGTTACACCATCCCCCTTGTTTCCTCCTCACATCATTCTGATTTCTCATGGGCTCTTGTTTGTCTAATCACAACGTTTCGTCTGTTTCCGCCTCTCCGCCCACCGCGAAGGTCATCTCTTCCGAAGGCCATCTCCGGGAATACCCTGTTCCCATCTCCGTCTCCCGTGTACTCCAAACCGAAGACCACTCCGCATCCGATTCCTCCAGCTTTCTCTGCAGCTCCGACCGCCTGTACTACGATGAATTCATTCCTCCCCTACCTCTCGACCATTTCCTTCAATCCAATCAGATCTATTTCCTCCTTCCCTCCACCAACCTCCACCGCCGCTTGGCTGCATCCGACATGGCTGCCTTGGCCGTCAAAGCAAGCCGAGCCCTTCAACTCGATCGCCCGAAAAAAGGCGGTCGTGTTTCTCCAATGATCCTCCTCCCCAATGAGGATGACCAACACCAACATAATGCAAAAAACAGCCCGGCCGACACGTCGACCTCCTATTCGGTTAAGAAATTGCAGAGATTGACGTCTAGAAGAGCGAAAATGGCGGTTCGTTCGTTTAAACTCAAATTGAGCACCATATATGAAGGAACCGTTATGTAAAGAAGAGTAGGGATCGTTTACCTCTTTAACTTTGGGTTCTCCTCTGTAAACAAAACAAAAACTGGAGACCTCGGATTATTATATCTTTCACTTTTTTTCTTTCATTTATTTAAAATAATGTTCTGAGATTAATTATTTCAACTTGAGATATATGAATTATGCAGTACTAACTCCGAAATATCCTCTTCCTAATCATGATCATAATATTAATGAGATTTCATATCCCAATTAATTAGTTGGGACATTTCGTATATTTTTTTATAATGATAGTTACTTCCGTCTCTTTAACACACAATTGGTTTACAAGCTCATACTATCTAATATTCAAGAGTCTCGAGTCATTCTTATTTGAGATTTCAATTTCTATAATCACCATAAAGTGGCTTAGTGGTCACCATAAAGTGGCCGAGTGGTCACGAACGTTGAAGTGCGGTGATATGTTCAATTCATCTTGTAGGATCAGATGATTAATCGAGCTGCGTGCAAGCTGACATACATAGTCACAAAAAAAAAAAAAAAAACTCAATTTCTATTTTTTGATAGCCGTTTTGGATATATAGTGATTCAGAAATCAAAGTTTTAAAATCAATCTATTTATTTTTAGTTTTTTTATTTTTTATTTTTTTATTATTACATTTTGAAGGTGAAATTCTTAACATATATATGCATATTTGAGTTTATTATTGTTGGATCAAATTGTTTCCCTTTAAAGATAATTGCAATGGATTACAATTGAAGAATTTTCTCTATAGCAATAAATTATATTGGTAAGATCGATCTCAAGGTTTTATCAATTTCGGATCTTCAACCTCATGTTTTAAAATCATTGACTTCCAACTTTCAATCTTCACCTTTTGGAACGTGAAATCAACAAAAGATTTGATTCAAACTGCTATTGATAATGGCGGCGGGCACGGGCGGTGTCAACTGTAATACATAACCGACAGCGTTTGAATTGTATTAATAAGACGGCCATTGAAATATTAAAAAACAGTGGATGGGCGGAGGCGGCAACCTAATTAAATATATGAATGTCAAAGTCAAATAGGAAATTAGGATAGAGTTATTTATTATTTTGACTCATTACAAATTAAAATTTTAATAATAATTTGTTTGGTAGATAGTTGATTCAAACTGCTCATTAACAAAATGTCAAACCCAAACACCCACCCTAACCCATGCTTAGCTTAATAAGTTTAAAGTTAAGAGCTAGTCTCTGTCAGTTTATTTATTGTATTTGTTAACAGAGTTCGTTAAATCTGTTTTGTGTATTTAACTCTTCACAGATGTACTATATAAGGTAATCTCTGCTCTTCGATTACATTAATGGAATCCATACTTCTCATTCTCAATATGCTATTACAGCTTTATCATGAAAAAATATAATTAACTATTGGGAAAATGACCTTTTTTGTTTAAGTTTGATGTCAGTTTGATGTCTAGTTTTAGTTTGGTTGCTACATTTAGAAAATAAACACTTTTTATATTTTAATAATCTTTATTATTTGTCTCCATCCCCCTTTTCCAAATTAATCTCGTCCTTACGAAATTTACTATTTTTTTCGAGGAAATCGAGATGAGATTCCTTGTCCGGGATCGGGTTCCCCTCGAAGAAGTTTTCAATTTATTTGTTTTTATTTTTTAAAATATTTTTTAGGTTACAAATTTAAATAATTAAATGGTTTTAGAGAATATATATCACGTTTCAATTAATATATTGTAAATTTTTAAAGAAAAATACTAATTTGAATATGTAATTTTCTCGCCTAACCGAAGATTTTCCACGGAAAAATTAGACATCTCTAACTGAAACTAAACCTCAAATAGTAGGGACCAAAAAAGTAATTTTCTCTTTTAATTTACTATTCATTATTATATTTAATTGTTATTTGGTTGTCCACAAACTTCTTTGTAACCATCCAACCCATATTTATTTATTTAACCGTGTCTTAATGGTATGGAATAAAGAGAACTTATAAAGAGAATTATGTTGAGAAAATCATACCATTTGAGTTAGGAAGAGTGAGGACGTAAAAGAACCAAGAACTTTGTTGTCAATGGTATTCGCGTTGCCGTTCGAGGTGATCATTAATTTTTATTTTGGTTACCAAAACAAATAGTTGGAAGCATGTACAATTTAGGAAAAGATGCACAAATCACAGCTAAGAGATTTGTAACAATTATAACTTTAAACTATTAATTTTATCAATTACACCTTTAAAGTTTTGACAAGTGTTACAATCTACTCCCAAAATTAAATTTGAATATTATAATGAAGCTAAAATTATCGTATCCAAAATAAAATTTCTCTCTGTTTTTGAACTTCATCACCTCTCCTGATATTTCTTCCTCAAGTTAATAAAATATAAAATATACTTCTTTAGTATTTGAAGATAGAAAACATACAAATGGATTTCTTTCATTAAGAAGGTTGGTGGTATCTACGAGTTTTTTTTTTTTTTTTTTCTCTCCTCATCCCCCAAACAACTGGAAGTGTCATGGAGAAGCAAAATTCAACTAACTGATGATGCCATATTTGACAATTGCTCCAAATCATAATTTAAATCTTAGTTCTTCCTTATCCCAATCCATCACAGAATATTTGTCATTTCTTGCAATTGTGGAGACTGATCGAACCGACTCTTCACTGTTTGCGTCATTCCTCAAAATCTGGCGAATTGGCCATCTGGGTCTGTTAATAAATGGTGTGGGCCTTCGGTTCACAAAATTGTTTTTTTGATATAACAATTGTACCCTTCGTTGAGTAAGATGAGAATAAAATACTCCGATGCCTCTCATTTATAATAATAAATATATATTTAAATTAAAAAATATATAATATCTTTAAATAATAAATATTAAAATTTTTTCGGGTAAGGATTTAAGTTTTCAAAGAATAAAATCAGAGATTTTACTTAACTCTAATGCATGAAAGTATGTTATAAAATAAATTGATAAATGAATGTATTTATTGAAAACGGTTATTTTGTGGAATCCTAAAAACATTTAAGTATTCAGTAAACAATAATTATAAAAAAACGCGGAATTTTAAAATAGGTTAGGAAAATTCCTAGACTCGAGTGTAATGATCACCATCCTAGTCAACACAGCAGCTTGATCACCATCCTAGTCCAAGTACCTGGGGAAAATTCCATAATAGAAAGAATGAGTCACAAAACTCAATAAGGTTCCCCATCTCGGGGTACAACATGTATACGTTAAAAGAGCATATAACATAATACAACACATGGGAAAAGTCAAGCGAACCCTTGGTAGGTATGACTAACTGGATGCACCCTGTCCCTAACACTACCACGTATAAGAATATCATCCCATCGTCTCACACCTAAAAAAATCCCCTATTCGAGACTCATGACCATGACGCGTCTATCCTGGTCATCAGCTCGTGCTCTATAAGAAACAAGTCCCCTTTGAATCATAAAATCTTTGATTCCCTTTGGAATACCGAAACAACTATCCTCATTGGGACAGCTTTAAATGGCCTAGTTCTCATTGGAACATCCTGACCTTGATAAATCAATTAATCAATATGACTAGTTCTCTTTGGAACATCCCGACCCAACATATATCACAAAACATCCCCGCCTAACAAGTATCAATATATATATATATATATATATATATATATATCATAATAACACGAAAACACAACAACCATCACAAGAAATGTAACTAAGTTTAATTAGGATAAAAGGAAGATGAAGTATTTCAAAAACGTAATCATGTTAAATTAATAGGGGTCGACCGACCATCCACTCATTGATTGTTTTTTGTTAACTTTTGAGAGAAAAGAGTATTAAGAGATCCATTATTTACTATTTTATTAGGTTGTACAAGTCTTTTTATGTTTAAGTATAGGCTAGGATATCCATACCACTAATGCCCATAAACCACTTAAGTAATGTGGTAAGCTTTGGGTGGAGCTCGAGTTTCTGTGAACTCCTACTTTATGAAAGTGTCATTTGATGTACATGGGTGAGACCAGCCTAACAATGTTGAGAATTGTCCTAATGAGTGGCTAAAAACGCGACGTCACAAGAAGAAATTCACGCATTCCCTAATATTGAGAAAGATGTAGAGTTGTTCTCTTAAGAACTCATTTTGGGGCTTGAACAAAGGGATCACGCCTCTCATTGGCCCAAGAGGACACCGATTTATAGTGGAATTATAAACAACTTATTCAATAGAAGAATCAATGACGCTTAAGGAAAAAAATATGTAACCACAGGGGTAGAACAAAACTTTTGTCCCAACTATGAATTACAACAAGCTAGTGAAGGATCACATAACAGATGATCCATTATATCCGTGAATATAACTTGTCTTATAGTGCCAAAAGTTCAGCACAAGCCTTTAGTAGAATTCGTCTGATGTTAACAAATATGGATTGGATCTCGAGTCGTTGTAGCTTTTAAGCTATAGGTCTACCGATCACCAGGCTAGCTCATACTTGCTAGTCCACTATTTAATTAGTGATTGACTTTGAAGAGTTCAAATTTCTTGATTAATTATGTGGGACATAATTAATATGAGTGTTAAGTTTAATGTTTAAACTGAACATTGATATATTAGATATATTAATTTAATACTTATTGGATTAATATTAATGAGGAAAGATTAATTTATAGAATAAATTAATTATAAATAAATATGACATAATTATTGAGAGTTCTCAGTTATAAATATGTTGGACATCTTGGATTAATAATTATTGGATAATTATTATTAAGTTTGAGAACTATAATTAATATGTTGGACATAATTATTGATTTAATAATTATTGGATAATTATTAAAATGAGTATATTAATTAATATCTTGGACATATTAATTGAATTAATAATTATTGGATAATTATTAAAATAAGTATATTAATTAATATCTTGGACATATTAATTGAATTAATAATTAAGTAGAGAATTAATATATTAGATATTAATTGTAGAGATTTATTTATTAAATAATAGATTTGATATATTATGGAATTGACATTTATTGGATAAATATCAATTACAAATAAATGAAACAATATATGGGATATATTGGCCAAATTTGAAAATTCCTCTCATAAGAAGGAAAGTTCGTTCCCCTAGGGAGGGAGTGAAATTGAAATTTTCTATTTTAATATTGGTTATCTAAAGATATTGTATTTTCTCTAATTTAAATATTCATTCTTCTACTATAAATAAGAGTTCTAAGCGATCTTCATTCTTATCCCACATTAGTTCAGAGTAACTTAATTCTAAAAGTGAGAAACCATTTGAGAACTGAGTGATCTTTTTCTTTCTAAGTCAGACCTCTAACAAAATACTTCCAAGCTCCCTTCTCTAAAAGCTTCAGACCAAACATTTAGTGCAACATTGGAGCTATATCCTGGAAGATTGGTGGATTCAATAAAGAAAGGTTCCAAGAGAATTAATCGTGATTTGCTCAGTATAAAGACCTGCCAGACTAATTATGAGGTGTCATTGAATGCAAGTATTTATATTTTATCAAGAACAAATTAATAACCTAGAAGTTCATGTAGATTACTTAACAACTAATTAATTGGATTAATTATTGTTGAATTTTTGTGATTACACACACGCTTTCGCTATGTTAATTGCATACTTCTACCCCCACAGTTCTCAACAATTAGATCTTTCTCCTTAAGCGCCACTGATTCCTCTAATGAACAATTTTATAGTCTCACCATAAACTAGTATTCTCTCGGGCTAGTGAGAGACTGAGTTCCTTTATTCAAGCCTCGAAATCAGTTCTTAAGAGAACAAATCTACATATTTCTCAATAAAAAGAAGGTGTGAGTTGTTTCTTGTGACGTTCCATTCTTAGCCATTCATTATGAAAATTTTCAACGTGGCATAAATATTCACCACTCACTTTTTGCCTTGTCTCATCCATGCACATCAAGGGACGTTTTCATAAAGTAGAAGTTCACAACCTACTCATGATTAAGATCACATCGACATCCGATCGTCCTAGTGAAGTACTTGATTCAAGACTATAACAAAATTTCTAGACCGATCATATTTTTCTAGTCTAGTCTTATGCAAAAAATTCTTTTTCCATTAGCACCCCTTGATAAGTTCCAACATTGCTCGGTTTTAAAAAGCTAGAGGTCCTTCTAGGCTCCTTGCAAAAACTCACAAATATGAAAAACTCAATACTTGACCCAACCAAGAGATAAGTTAGAATGGTGAAGACTCTTAGATCGCACTTAGAACCTATGATGGCCACTCTTAGATCCTAAGACAACTCACTCAAGAATTAGTTTGATCAAGGCTAATCCAATAAATTGATTTTACCTTCAAACCTAAAGCAAGATTTGAAAAAAAGACAACACCAAAAGAAGGTCAAGAAAACACAAAATTTTTGCTATTCAATTTGTCCAAAATGAGGTATTACAAGCCCTTTTTAAGGCCAAAATTTCGTGCATGACTTGGAATACAAAAGACTAAAAAAGCTATTAAATGCTGGACAAAAATGTAGAGATGCTTTAAATACACCCAACAAACTCTTCTAGCATGTCATTAGCCATTATGAGCATGTTTGATAAGTTTTGAAATAAAAAAGTCTTAAAATATGAAATTAGAAAATTCATTGTTTAAAATTCTGCAATATTGATTTTCCATAATATATAATTCCCAAATGTCATCTTTCCATTCTCTTCCTGACTTGTTGTGCTAATATTGTAAATGAATTTGACCTAAAAAAACTATGTCTCTTCTTGTGCATTGCAAGTTTTTGAAGATGTAATGTATAAGCCTCCTGAATCTTTTTCTTCCTTACTCCTTGTAATAGGCCATTCAAGTACATGCAATAGATGGATGTTTGGGTTCGTATCATCCCCTTTCTTTGAAAGGATTTGTCCTCAAATCAAGATCTTCATTTTCTATATCAAAAGAAGCCAAATCAACAACATTAAATGTATAACATTTGTTTTGTTACCCAGTTTTTTCCATAAGACTTTCCAAAAATGACTTATAAATTTAACATCTCGATCACTCACGATTATTTTGGGAACGCCATGCAATCTAACCACTTCACTAAAGAAAAGATTAGCTATGTTAGTAGCATAATCTGTTTTGTTACATGGAATGAAATGTGTCATCTTACTAAATTGTCAACAACCACAAAAATCCTATCATGATGTCTTTTAGTCTTCGTTAAGCCTAAAACAAAATTCATGCTGTTATAAGCTAAAAATATCCCGAAAGACTCGGAAGAGATTGGGACCAGCACGAAGGACAAATAAGCCATCAACGACCCCTCAGGGTCGGCCAAATGGAGGCCTCGACCCCCAGGGGGTCGGCCAAGTCCATTGGCGACCCATTGGGGGTCGGCCACGCCTTTAACGACCCCCGGGAGTCTGCCAACACCCTTGCCGACCCCCCGGGGGTCGGCCACGCCTTTGCTGACTCCCCGAGGGTCGGCCAACACCCTTGCCGACCCCTCGAGGGTTGGCCTCACCATTTCTGGCCCCTCGAGGGTCGGCCAAATGGAGGCCACAACCCCCCGAGGGTCGGCCAAGTCCATTTCCGACCC
>JBBMEG010000022.1:10571-21414 GCA_037832605.1 Cyclanthera cordifolia | reverse complement strand
CAAAATCCTCATCCTAAACAGTTATTGGCTGCCATATTTTCAAAAATTATATCAAAGTGGGTTAATGTCAAACATTCCTCATTCATAATTTATACAAACCAATTATTATTATAATTCATCCCATAAATTTATGTCCAAAAATCATATAAATTTTTCTACCAAAATTTATATTCAAACCATCTATTAGTATCATTATTATTTTTAGTTACTCAAAATAAAATCAATATTTTAATTACTTCAAAATAAATAGTCGGACATATCTGTTTTCTAAAACTAAGTATTGCTTACTAAAAAAAAAGAAGAAAAAAAACCTAAGCATTGCTATTCTGGTTTTTAATTACATTTTAAAAGAAAGAAAAATAAATAAATAAAAGAAGCTCCGCTGAGCCCTCAAATTTTCGTTTTCGTTGTTGTGGTAGAAGGATAACGGAGCAGAGATCGAGTTTCAGGAATTGTAGAAAAAGCAGAGTGTCGGAGTTCATGGAGGATGCACTGAAGAATGAGATAACGGATGAGAATGAGAATGATTCTCTGTTCGAAGGAATGGTTCTGTTTGACCCTTTCGAGTTCGGAATCAAAATCCTTCCCCCTCCAGAAGGTTTAGATAGCGATCATCCTCCTGCTCCAAATTCCATTGTTGATAAGCCTTCTTCAGCAACTACTTCATCTTCACTTCTTTCTGAACCCCTTGACGAGGACCTCTTTTCCGATCTCACGCTCGTGACTTCCAATTCCTTCCCTAAACACCAAATTCAGATCCATAATTCTTCTCATATTACCGATCTGAACTACTCTGGTTCTTCTGTAGGAGAATCAACCGAGACAGACCACCCAATAATATCTCGTCAAAATTCGAGAAGGAAAAGAAGACCTGGCTTGCGAATTGGCTATGGCAGAGATGTCCATGCGCCTAATCCTGACGATCACCAAGACCCTCATCCAGTATCTCCGATCCAACCATCTGCTTCAGAGCATGACAAAACCACCTATCAAAACCAGCAACATGCTAATCTACAGAACCAAAATTGCGATGAGGCCGAAATTTACACTTCACCGGAGTTCAAACTGGAGCAAGTCAGGCGTCAGATCTCTATGGACCTGAGTCGTGCTCGTAACTCGGTCGACTCTGTATCTGCCTCCAGGAAGGATGTTATCCAACAGAGACGCAAAATCATGGATAATCTGAAAGTTTCATCACACAAGCACTCCCATCTTGAAAAGCAGTTGGAGGAAGCCTGTGAAGCCGAAGATTTCGAAACCGCCGAAAGACTTAGCGAGAGCCTAGCTTCTGCTGAGGGTGAAACAAAAGCCTTCCTTACCCAACTAAATGATGTCGAAGCCTTATGCGATGCTATGGATTTCAGAATGCATGAGGCTCTCAACTTCTTGATTGTGACGGAGCAAAAATGTGATTCTCTTCTCCAAACTTTTGCTACGGTCAGTTTCAATTAGGATTTATATGTATATCATGTTAATGGAAGTCTCTGTATACTGCCATATACACGTGCAACACATATTCTCTATATTAGAGCAGTACACTGCAGACTTCCATTCTTATGGTCAATTGATTAGATTTCTCACAATGGTAACATCGAATGTATTCACAAACTTGTAAGAAAAGTACTGAGAATTTCAATGTGTACAGGAGCTTAAGTAAAATATAACAGTTTTTCCTCTAAACAACAGGAAGTATCAAGATCTCTTTGTTGCTGTAATAATGTATTCGTCATTATAGACATACCCAGTATTCCGGAACCTCATCTTTTGATAGGCCCCCGTTCACTCGGGTATATCGTAGACATACAAGGCAAGTCGCGGGTAGTTAGTGTGTTTAGACCATTGGGTCATTTGTGACTGTAGTATAAATACGAATGTTTAGTTGTATTTGAGGGTTATGAAAATGAAATGAAGTAAAGAAGCCGTGAGCTACTTTGAGGTGAAAGGTGTGTGTGTTGTGTGTTTCTTTCCTAAATTGAGCAAGGATAGTTGCTGGCCTTATCATCTTTTGAAGTTCTGATTAGACTCCATTTGTTCCATTAACTCATTCCTATTTGAACTACACTTAATTTATATTACCACAAAGCAGTGTCTGCAGACAAGAATAATTGGTCAAGCCTAAAAGCTTGATTAGGAAGAACCACTGTGGAGTGGCCTAGTGGTCAAAGAGGGTCTTGAGCTGCTTAAGGTGATGAGTTCAATCCATGATGGCCACCTTACCTATGAATTAATTTCCTACGACTTTTCTTGGCATCCAAATTTTCTAGGGTCGGGCGGTATGTCCCGTGATATTAGTCGAGGGGTGCACAAGCTGGCCCGGATAGTCACGGATATCAAAAAAAAAAGCTTGGTTAGGAAGATTACAAAAGCACTCTGCAATTATTTTACTTTCTAAAAAAGATTACTCTGCAATTGACTGAAAATTGTGGCCATTCCAGTTCTTTAGTCATGGAGCATTGCAAAGTTACATGCCATTAGAGGTTGATTAAAGATTATGAGGATATGCAATCCACAGTATTCTGCAATTTTATCTGCACTAATTTCTAGTTTTTTTTAAGTCGGTTCTATGTATGCGGAATGACTTGATCATTAATTTTCCTTTTTGCAGGATGCTTCAAATGATGTTGTCTTAGCTTTAAACCTTGCAGAGGCAGAATATGCAAAAGACTTGGAAAAGTGGCATTTATCAAATGAAGTCTTGGAGGCCAAGAAAATGGAAACTGAAATCGAGTCACTTATTATTCAAGAGACTCGCATGGCTTTGAACGATTCTGTTGAACTTCTGGTTGAAGATGACAGAAGAGAGAAAAATGTTCTTTCTCACAGAAAGGTCGCTTTGACGGATGAACTTGAAAAATTACTAGCTTTGGTGGAAGAAAAGAAAAGGGAGTTAGAACAAAATGATTCTCTGATTGATGATGTTGAAAAAAGAATTTCCATTGCAATTTCTGGTTTTCAGCATGTGCAATCTAACATGGATGTAAAACATGATTCTCTACAATCAAACCTCTCTCAGATGCAGTTAGAAAGTCAAGCTCTTTCAGTTAAAAAAAGGGAAATTGATGAGTTTCTCAATTTGGAAAAGGAGAAAGGAGAGAAGTTGAAGAAAATTGCTCAATTTTCTTTAGAAGAAGCAGAAGCATATAGAGAAGTTGCTAGCCTGAGAAAAATTTTGATGTCAAATATCTCAAAAATAAGGGAAGATAAAGTTACTCTTTCTCAATATGAGGATAAGCTCTCCAAGGATGTTCAAATGCTACAACAAGAGTTTCATTCTGCAAGTTCATCTCTCCAGGTTAGTTCTGCAAGCAATTTTTCAAGGGCCTTTTTCTTTATCACTTTCCACATGAAGAAAATGGTGTGATGGAGAAGGTACTTTGTTAGATTTCTTCCTTAACTCTTCCTGCACAAACTCAATTCTTAATAAATAATATCTGAGACAACTCCAGATAATAATGGAATGATATGATATTCAAAAAACTCATGGAAAATATTCACAAAATAACAAGAGTAATGAAAGATAGAATGAGCAAGATCGAGAGTGATAGGTGCTCTCCTACTAAGGCATCTATAGCCAAATACATAATAACACCATGCCTCATCAATATCCTGTGAGACCCTTTTATTCCCCAACTAACCGTACATACTCACTGAAAAAGCAAGGCATCCACCTCAAATTATTCTTCCCTTCACTATTTCTTCATGCATTCTTGAGCCAAATGGGGCTTTATTCTTGTAAGGATACTAAAACCAGATCCCTCTCAATCAGTTGTTGCTTCACATTATTGTTGCTCGTTTTTTTTATCACTATATGAATTGATCGACGGCGAAGGTCTTCCACAAATAATATGAAAAGGCATCATGATGATAGAGATATGATAATTGGTATTATACATTTATACCCAAGTTTCACCCACCCTAGCCACTTACTCCACTGTTTAGGCTGTTGACTACAAAAACATTTGAGGTACATCTCTAAACAGTGATTTACTCGTTCGGTTTGGCCATTGGTTTATGGTTGAAAAGTCACGTTGTTCCCTTAGCTGTGTGTCTTGACCTCTTTTGTGAGGGCATCAACATGCAAGCATTTGCTAACGCTCTCCGTGTTTCTATCGGTTGGCATATGCAATCAATCTCTTTTTCGATCTCTTCCCCCTTTTTTTTATCACTTGATAGGTTTCTTTGTAACTTCTTTACGACATAAATGAAGTTCCTTTTTGTTTCTTCCCTAACTTTCCTGGCCAAAACTCACAATTCTCCACAGAACACAAATAATCTCAGAAAAAGCTCTGAATAAGACTGGAATGATATGATTTTCAAACTACTCAGAGACGTTCACAAATTAACCAGAGCAGTGGAAGATAGAACCAACAAGATCGAGATTGCTGGAAACCCATTCCTACGAAGGCATCTCTAGTCAAATACAAAATAATATCATGCCTCAATACTGTCGTACCATTTTATTCCCCCTACTAAGTACTAATTGGCTCATTGAAAAAACACGTTCCACTACTAACAACCTTTAATATGCTATGTAGTACCAGATTTTATAAGGGTTCTTGAGTAAGTACAAGATGAATTGCATCACTTCCTTAAATACTTCAACCAAATTGAAGAGATTTTGATTTTGTAAAGCCCGATCATCAAAAGATGAAAAAATTATCTGTTTATTTTTTCAGAGTTAGATGATGAAGGAAATGTGTGCCTTTGCAACTTTCGATAGCCATGAGCCTCTTAGATTTTTGTAATTATTTTTCTCAAGGTTGCATGCGTATAACATTCTAGTGAGAATGATCAACCTACCTGTGGAGGGTTTGAGTCCTAGGTAAGGGACTTGTTTTCTTATCTTTGATCATCACGGTAATCTGCATGTAATGCATCTGCCTCTCCTTTTGGGTTGAAACCGAATTGGTTTGAGTTTTTGTGGTTGTAAGTTGAGGTTCCTCATTCAGGGGTTCTTACCTTAGCCAAGGGTTTATATCGCCAATGGAGTAGAAGAGTTGAACTGCTGCTTGTACTGTTGGATTCATGCCATTGGTGAACATTCTCTTTTGTCAATGGACCCTGTCATGGTCCTAATTCGTCAATACCATGAACATGGTCCTAACTCCTATCCGGACCAAAATATTTCGTGAGCATCTGCCACACTGATAGTTTCTCCAGGTTCGACGAGTCACAAGATTTTCTCCTTAGCTAAGATATTCTTTAAGTACAACTTCCCATTCCCGCCTATCCTTCAGACCTTCACTCTCAAAAGCAAACTATGCTACTCTAGTTCCTCCTCTCACAAGTTTCGGCGTGGACTGGAATGCTTTCTTTAATAGTTTTCTTTTAGGCATGGACTTCTGTATTTATGTAATAGGATATGTACTTCCTTTAGTCTTTGTTTCTTATTGCTTTCATTCACAGTTTTCTTTTATGCATGAACTTCTATATTTATGTAATACGATCTGTATTTGTTTTTCCTAATTGTTTGAAGGAATTATCTTCAAGAAAATCAAACAATCAGCAAGACATAGTTTCCTCAAAGCTAAGAATCTCTTTCATTGACAAGAGAGCTCCTGAGTTGGAAGCGGAAAAGAAAGTTGCTGCTGCCGGTAGAAATTTTAAAGAAGCTGCTCGAGTTTCTGCTGAGGCGAAGTCTCTGAGTAATGAAAAGGATGCTATTTGTATTGAAATAGACAAAGCTTTACTAGATCTGGAGAAACTCGAGGAAAAGATAAAAGATACAATGAAATGGTTGGAGGAGACAGAGGTTTCGATTCAATCAAAGGAGAAAGAAGTAGCGAAAGCTAGATTTCAAAGGATGCTTTTGATTGCTGGTGCAGCATCAGCTGAAGGAGCTGTTGCTCTGGAGTTGGGTGACATTGAAGAAGCTAACCTTCTATTTGCAGAGGGCGAAGCAGCTCGTTGTGAAGCCACAAAACTTCAGCCAATTTATAATTTTCACGAGGACGAGCTTTCAAATATCCCTGAACACTTCATTCCTGTGGAACTTGTTTTCAATCTAGGCCATGAGAAATTAGCAAACTTGGTAGCTACCATTTGTAATCCAGTAAATCGGGTTTCGAGTGATGTTTAATTTTGGCGTTTGTCACTCCTGATCTACTTTCTATTCAAACATCATATTATTTCAGAATGCGTCATCAGTAAGGCTTCAGTGGTAGCTGTTAAAGAACCCTTTGCGTTGTCATTATGTTTTTCAACTACCGAAAGATCTCTACGTGCTCCAGAAAGAACGATGAAAGTGATCGGAATTCTGCTGCCCTTTTCTCTTTCCATGAGTGTACATGTTATGTTATATAATGTGTTTAAATGTATTTATATTTGGTCCCTTCATTTTTCTTTTAGGTGCAAAATACTTTCTTTTTTTTTTAGGCTTGTTTAAGATTGATGTTTATTTGATAGTTACAAGTGTTTATTGATTTTATTGGTCTCAGATTTTTTTGTTCCATTTTGGTCTTGAACTTTATTGATTTTATTGGTTTCCAGATTTTTTGTTCCATTTTAGTCTTGAACTTTCAAAGTCCCTTGATTATCATGTTTATTCAATTTTAGTCATTAAACTTCTAAATATTTAATTTTAACCTCTCAACTATCCATTTCATTTTAAAATAAACCTAAAGTTAACATAAGTAAAGGAAAAACAGAAATAATATTTGCCTCTCTTAGACTTGTACATTTCCCTCTCTGTTCCTTTCTAAATTTAGGAAAAGGAAAATGATTTTTTTTTTTTGAGATTACAACAATTGATTACAGGGGATTCGAACCAGTGACCACATTGTCCTTCGGTGATGAAGTTGAGTTACTGCTCTTTTGATAATTAATTATTTTTTTCACTCACCATGTATTCAATCTCTATTTATCACAATTAGTAAAATTCAATTCCTTTATCTTCATTTTCACTCATCGTCACTCTATTTTTTTTACCTTGTTTTGTACATTAGATTCCACGAAACTCTCACCCACATGTTTTCACTTGAATAATCAATAGCCATTTGCAACTTTCATAAAGCAGATTGTACTATCAATGTCACCGGACTTAGGCGCTCATGCCTTAGGTCTATATACTGTAGACGTTGTAGGTTATTTACTTGGAGCTAGATCCTCTTGTAAGTCTCACATACTTCTAACGACGTTTGTATATTAAATGTGCAATTAATGAAAATAATTACTTGTATTAATAACCGAAATATAAAATTAAATGCTTGTTTTTAATTACAAACTACTAGGTCTTTAGGGCACAACCTCTAACACTTAGTCCATATATTGTATATGTTTTAGATTATTAACTTAGAACTAGATCTACTTGTATGTCTCACATATTTGTTACATCCAAATAAGCATAAGCACATCATCATTAACCTCATTAATGAGACATAGCTGAATGATATTTGTGTATTAAATGTGCAATATATGAAAATAATAACATTTATTGATAATCGATTAAAACATTAAATGTCTAACATTAAATGATTTGTTCTTTAAACATAAACTAGTAGACCTTTATGGCACAACCCCTAACAATAATGACACATTACTTATCAATATATTAAAAACATATCTTATTAATTAATCGTAAACATATATACACAAATATATAATACTATTATTAGTTCGCATTGAGTTAGGTTGGGTTACAATTTTATAATTCGTTGCATTTTTTTAAAAATATATAGAAGTTTATGACCATTTTTTACACAAACCCCATAGGGATGTTTGTTTCGAGCTTTATCGATTTATTACAAATGAGCTTTTACTAACCACTTTTCAAACAAACTCATACACGACTATTGTAATCATTCAAAGTAGTTACGCATTTATAATCACTTAAAATAACTATTCATTTATAATCATTCATTTGTAACCACTCAATTTTAATCATTTATTTCTACTCATTTATTTCTCACCCCCTCAAAATAATCACACATTACTAACTTCATCAAAACAAGTTATTATCTACAATTTCTTTACAAAACTGTCAACCAAACGAGCTATAACACCTCTACTAAAATCATCAACCAAACGAGTTATTATTAATACTAAAATTTCTAATCATTCAAAATAAACCATGATTTCTAATCACTCTATAATTTTGCAAACAAACATCTCCCGTAGTTTTAAGAGCATTTTCTATAATTTAGTTTGGGGAAATAGCATAAACCACCTCTAAAGTATGAGATTTGCAACAATGACATCCTTAAACTATTGATTTTATCAATTAGACTCATTAAAGTTTGATAAGTGTTGTGATCTATTTTCAAAGTTAAATTTAGGTATTATAATGGAGGGTAAAATTGTCATATTATAAAAATTTTATTCTTCTCTAACCTCCATTATCTTCCTTTGCATTTTTTTTCCAAAAATAAAAATTAATAAAACATAAAAAATACTTATTCAATTTTTTAAACTATCTCAACATTATTAATGTTTGAATAAATTTGGATGAAGCAATCCAATCCGTAGACTTTGGTGGCTAGGCCTTGGTTGCTCCACCTTTGTTGGGGTTGGTTTGGGTTCTGGAGCATTTCTTCACCTTCTCAAAATTATTAAAAAAAGTTCAATTTTACCAAAAACAGAGTAGGCAACACAAAGTGGAACCAAAACGAATAAATGAATGTTTACAGGTCAATAAGAACTCTTCTATTGATTATTTGAAAAGAAAGACACACAAAAAACTTGCAATAAAATGAATGATAAGCATCCTCAAAGCAAAATAGAAGCTGAAGTTAAAATTCAAGCAAATCTCAAAAGTTGATGAGGTAATAATTAATCAAATCAAATAACCCTTTTTTTTTCATCAATTTCATATGAGGTTTCCATTTTGATTCCAATTGTTGAACTCGCCTATTCTTGATAGCTAGAACGGTTCAACAGGTTTGTGGACTTTTCAACATGTTTCAGCATCAAATTCCATCTTTGAGCATTTCTTTCATTGGAACCAAAACCAACACCCCAAAGGTGGTGCACACAACCCTAACCACCAAAGCCAGGTTAGATTGCTTCATCCAAATTTATTCCAACATTAATAATATCAAAATAATTTTTGGGTTCATAATAGCAATAATAATTTTAAAAAAAAGTATTTATTATGTTTTATTAATTTTCATTTTTGGGAAGAAATACAAAGGAGATAATAGAGATTGAAGAAGATAAATAAACTTTGTTTAATATGATATCCTCTATTATAATACTAAAATTTAACTTTAAAAATAAAGAGAAATTGTGGTAGATATTCACATTTGTAAACATATTTACATTTATATCTTTTTTTTTTTTCTTTTTATTCGATCTTTGTCACCGTTACCCTTTCTTATGTTCGATTTTAGGGTTTTTCTTTTGTACCATTATTTACGTTTTTTTCCTTTGAAATTTTGACTTACCTTTTGTAATAAATGTTTCCATATTTGATGTTTCTTTTTATTATACAGTATTAAATACTGGCATATAATCATGAATTAATGTATATTTTTTTCATATAAATTTCATTCACCAAATATGATACATTTCATTCACCTAATTTTATCCTTTCATCATTTTTGTTGACCTAGCAAACCAATTAACGTCCACCATGCATTTTTTCTTCTATTGTTATAAATATTGTTATTTGAATTTATACCCAAATGAACACTTATCCAATATTCGATACATACTTTCTTTCTGTTTTACATCATGCTCATCAACATTTCATGTTATAATTTTCGTTACTTTTGTCGACCTCTTAATCAATAGTATATGTATTGTCCAGAACGATAAAACGGGGACTTAAAGTGTTTAAAATACTTAACATTTTAAGACTTAGTATGTAATACTCTTACTTTGAAAAAAAAAAAAAAAAACACACATGACATCATTGAGATTTGCCAAAATAATTTGAAGTAAATACGTATATTTGTATTATAATGATTTACGTATTATGAAATCATATTTAATATAATACCCCTATAGTGATCATCTCATTTTTTATTTTCTTACTATAGTAATTAATATAACTTCCTAACGTCCTTCGGCTCCTCCAAATTGTTTTACCTCTCCTCCCAGCATATTTGTTTTTCTTTCTCACCATGTTCTTAATAAAATCTATAAATTTATAGTTCATTTGTTAATATACATGTATCGTTGTAGTACATGAATAGCTACCTTCATAATACATACTTGATATGTTTTTATGTAGACTATTCATTTTTATTCATATACTATATTATTTTTAATCATATACTATATTATTTTTATAAATAAAAATACCAGTAACAAATAGTATTATACATAACTACAAGTATTGATTTATATTTCTGTAAAAGATTTTTTTTTTCTGATTAATTGTTTGAATACCTATCAAGATATTTATGTATTACAATAATCCAATATTTATAACATTGAAGGAAGATTAAATTGGCAGACACACAATCCACAATGCAGTTAGATAATCATACAGTACAACATAGTTCAATAAAAAAACAAATTTCCTTCCAGAATACAAACAACACACTAGTAAAAAAAACATGGACTCAAACCAAATCAAGATACAAACATGCATTTTATCATTCACGAGAAGTATTATCAAGCTATTATTGTTTTTTCCTATGTAATCGCAAAATCTCCTACCCAAACTATATTAACCCAGAAATAAACAATCATACGACGACGAAGAAAGTAAGAAATATTGGCGGCGAAGAAAGTAACAACCATATGCAAAATCTCTTTATCATTCTTAAGACGGGAATCTACAATCGACGCGTGTAAAAAAATCAAGTTGATTATCTATAGAGAAACTCAATCGGCTTTGCTGAAACTAACGTTTCAACTTTCGATTTACTCTTTTTTAAACCATAATGCTCAGAACATG